>SZWC01001352.1:179311-201407 GCA_023375785.1 Penium margaritaceum
CTTGGGCTTGCTCCGGTTGTCTTGGGCTTGCTCCAGTTGTCTTGGGCTTGCTCCAGTTGTCTTGGGATTTCTCCAGATGTCTTGGGCTTGCTCCAGTTGTCTTGTTCTTGGTCCAGTTGTCTTGGCATTGCTCCAGTTGCATTTGTTTTGCTCCAGTTGTCTTGGGCTTGCTTCGGTTGTCTTGGCCTTGCTCCATTTGTCTTGGAGTTGCTCCAGTTGTTGTTGCCTTGTCCTGTTGTCTTGGACTTGCTCAAGTTATCTTGGGCTTGCTCCAGTTTTCTTGGCCTTGATCCCGTTGTCTTGGGCTTGCTCCAGTTGTCTTAGGCTTGCTCCAGTTGTCTTGGCCTTGCTCCAGTTTTATTGGTCTTTCTCCAGTTGTATTGGGCTTGCTCCATTTGTCTTGGGCTTGCTCCAATTGTCTTGGGCTTGCTCCAGTTGTCTTGGCCCTGCTCCAGTTGTCTTGGGCTTGCTCTAGTAGTCTTGGACTTGCTCCAGTTGTCTAGGGCTTGCTCCAGTTCTCTTGGACTTGCTCCAGTTGTCTTGGCCTTGCTCCAGTTGTCTTGGGCTTGCTCCAGTCGTCTTGGGCTTGCTCCAGTTGTCTTGTGTTTGCTTTAGTTCTCTTGGCCTTGCCCCAGATGTCTTGGCCTTGCTCCAGATTTTTTGTGCTTGCTCCAGTTGTCTTGGCCTTGCTCCAGCTGTCTTGGGCTTGCTCCAGTTGTCTTGGCCTTGCTCCAGTTATCTTGGGCTTGCTCCAGTTGTCTTGGGCTTGCTCTAGTTGTCTTGGGCTTGCTCCAGTTTACTTGCGCTTGCTCCAGTTTTCTTGGGCTTTCTTCAGTTGTCTTGGGCCCGCTCCAGTTATCTTCGGCTTGCTCAAGTTGTCTTGACCTTGCTCCAGTTGTCTTTGGCTTTTTCCATATGTCTTCGGCTTCCTCCATATGCCTTACGCTTGCTCCAGTTGTCTTGGGCTTGTTCCAATTGTCTTGGGCTAGCTCCAGTTGTCTTTGGCTTGCTCCAGTTGTCTTGGCCTTGCTCCAGTTGTCTTGGGCTTGCTCCAGGTGTCTTGGCCATGCTCCAGTTCTGTCGGCCTTCCTCCAGTTGTCTTTGGCTTGCCCAGTTGTCTTGGGCTTGCCAGTTGTCTTGGGCTTGCTCCACTTATTTTGGGCTTGCTCCAATTGTCTTGGTCTTGCTCCACTTGTCTTGAGCTTGAACCAGTTGTCCTGGCCTTGCTTCAGTTGGACTTGTTCCAGTTGTCTTGGGCTTGCTCCAGTAGTCTTTGACATGCTCTAGTCGTCTTGGGCATGCTCCAGTCGTCTTGGGCTTGCTCCACGTCTCTTGGGCTTTCTCTAATTGTTTTGGGTTTGCTCCAGTTGTCTTGGGCTTGCTCCAGTTGTCTTGGCCTTGCTCCAGTTGCCTTGGACTTTGTCCAGTTGTCTTTGCTTTGCTCCTGTTTTCTTCGTCTTTCTCTAGTTTTTTTGGGCTTGCTCTAAATGTCTTGGGCTTGCTCCAGTTGTCTTGGGCTGGCTTCAGTTGTCTTGGCCTTGCTCCAGTTGTGTTGGGCTTGCTCCAGTTGTCTTGGCTTTGCTCCAGTTGTCCTGGCCTTGCTCTAGTTGATTTGGACTTGCTTTGGTTGTCTCGGGCTTTCTCGAGTTGTGTTGGGCTTCCTCCAGTTGTCTTGGGCTTGCTCCAATTGTCTTGGGCTTGCTCCAGTTGTCTTGGCCTTGCTCCAGTTGCCATGGACTTGCTCCAGTTTTCTTGGGCTTGCTCCAGTAGTCTTGGCCTTGCTCCGGTTTTCTTGGGCTTGCTGCAGTTGTCTCGGGCTTGCTCCAGTTGTCTTGGGCTTTCTCCAGTTGCCTAGGGTTTGCTCTAGTTTTCTTTAGCTTGCTCCATTTATTTTGCCCTTGTTCCAGTTGTATTGGGCTTTCTCCAGTTGTCTTGGGCTTGCCTTGATTCTCCTGGGCTTTCTCCTGTTGTCTTGGGCTTGCTCCAGTTGTCTTGGGCTTGCTTCAGTTGTCTTGGCTTTTCTCCAGTTGTCTTGGGCTTGCTTAAGTGGTCTTGGGCTTGCTCCGGTTGTCTTGGCCTTGCTCCTGTTGTCTTTGTCTTGCTCCAGTTGTCTTGGCCTTTCTCCAGTTGTCTCAACCTTGCTCTAGTTGTCTCGAGCTTGTTCCAGTTGTCTTAGGCTTGCTCGAGTTGACTTGGGCTTGCTCCAGTTTGTTTTGGGCTTGCTCCAGTTGTCTTGGCCTTGCTCCAGGTGTCTTTGGCTTGCTCCAGTTGTCTTGGGCTTGCTCGAGGTGTGTTGGGCTTGCTCGAGTTGTCTTGGGCTTGCTCCAGTTGTCTTGGCCTTGCTTCAGCTGTCTTGGCCTTGCTCCAGTTATCTTGGCCTTGCTCCAGTTGTCTTGGCCTCGCTCTAGTTGTCTTGGCTTTGCTCCAGTTGTCCTGGCCTTACTCCAGTTGTCTTGGACTTGCTCCATATGTCTTGGGTTTTCTCCATATGCTTGGGCGTGCTCCAGTTGTCGTGGGCTTGCTCCAGGTGTCTTGGCCTTGATATTCTTGTCTTGGGCTTTCTCCAGTTGTCTTGGGCTTGCTCCACATGTCTTGGTCTTGCTCCAGTTGTCTTTGACTTGCTCCAGTTGTCTTGGGCTTGCTCCAGTTGTCATGGCCTTGCTCCAGTTGTCTTCGGCTTGCTCCATTTGTCTAGGACTTGCTCTGGTTGTCTTGGACTTGCTCCAGTTGTTTTGGATTTGCTCCAGTTGTCTTGGGCTTGCTCCAGTTGTCTTGGGCTTACTCCAGTTTTATTTGGCTTGCTCCAGTGGTCTTGGGCTTGCTCCTGTTGTCTTGACCTTGCTCCAGTTGCCTTAGTCTTGCTATTGTCCAACTGAGGCGCAACTAGTGCGCAACTAGGGTACAACTAGGGTGCAAGTAGGGCGCACGTAGGACGCAAGTAGGGCGCAACTAGGGTGCAACTAGGGCGCAACCAGGGCGAAGCTAGCGCCCAACTGAGGTGCAACTAGGACACAACTAGGGCGCAACTAGGGTGCAACTAGGGCGCAACTAGGGTGCAAGTAGAGCGCAACAAGGGCACAAGTAGGGCGCGAGTAAGACGCAAGTAGGGCGCAAATAGGACGGGCACAACTAGGGCACAAGTAGGGCACAAGTAGGGCACAACTAGGGTGCAACTATAGCGCAACTAGGGCACAAGTAGGGCGCAAGCAGGGCACAACTAGGGTGCAACTACGGCGCAACTAGGACGCAACTTGGGCGTAGTTAGTACCCAACTAGGGCATAGCTAGGGCACAGCTAGGGAGTAAGTAGGGTGGAACTAGGACGCAAGTAGGATGCAACTAGGGCACAAGTAGGACGCATCTAGGCCGTAACAAGGGCGCAACTAGGGCATAGCTAGTGTCCAACTGAGGCGTTATTAGGACGCAACTAGGGCACAAGTAGGATGCCACTAGGACGCAAGTAGGGCGCAACTAGGGCACAACTAGGGTGTAACTCGGGCGCAAGTAGGGCACAAGTAGGGTGCAAGTAGGGCGCAAGTTGGGCGCAAGTAAGGTGCAACTAGGGCGCAACTAGGGCACAACTGGGGCACAAATATGGCCCAAGTAGGGCGCAAGTAGGGCAAAACTAGGGCACAATTAGGGCGCAACTAGGACGTAAGTAGGGCGCAAGTAGGGCGCAAACTGGGGTGCAACTAGGACGCAACTAGGGTGTAAGTAGGGCGCAAGTAGGGCGCAACTAGGAAATACCTAGGGCGCTACTAGGGCACAACTAGGGCGTAGCTAGTGCCCAACTGAGGTGCAACTAGGACGCAACTAGGGTGCAAGTTGGGCTCAACTAGGACGCAACTAGTGCACAACTAGGGCGCAACTAGGACGCATGTAGGACGTAACTAGGGTGCAACTAGGGCGCAACTAGGACGCAACTTGGGCGTAGCTTGTGCTAAACTGAGGCGCAACTAGTACGCAGTTAAGTAGTAAGTAGGGCGCAACTAGGGCGCGACTAGGGCGCAACAAGGGCGCAACTAGGGTGCAAATAGGGCGCAAGTTGGGCGCAACTAGGGCCTAACTAGGGCACAACTAGGGTGCAAGTAGGGCACATGTAGGGCGCAAGTAGTGTGCAAGTAGGGCACAACTAGGGTGCAACTAGGGCGCAACTACGGCGCAACTAGGGTGCAAGTAGGTGCAAGTCGGGCGCAACTAGGGTGCAACTAGGGCGTAACTAGGGCACAAGTAGGGCGCAAGTAAGACGCAACTAGGACGTAACTAGGATGCAACTAGGACATAACTAGGGCGCTTCTAGGGCGCAACTAGGACGTATCTAGTGTCTAATTGAGATGCAACTAGGGCATAACTAGAGCGCAACTAGGGTGCAACTAGGACACGAGTAGGGCGCAAGTAGGGCACAAGTAGGGCACAAGTAGGGCGCAACAAGGGCGCAACTAGGGCGTAGCTAGTGCTCAGCTGAGGCGCAACTAGGGTGCAACTAGGGCACAACTAGGACGCAACTAGGGCGTAACTAGGACGTAGCTAGTTTCCAACTGAGGCGTAACTAGGGCGCAACTAGGACGCAAGTTGGGTGCAACTAGGGGGCAAGTAGGGCGGAACTAGGGCGTAACTAGGACGTAGCTAGTGTCCAACTGAGGCGTAACTAGGGCGCAACTAGGACGCAAGTTGGGTGCAACTAGGGGGCAAGTAGGGCGTGAGTAGGGCGCAAGTAGGGTGCAACTAGGATGCAGCCAGGATGCAAGTAGGGCGCAAGTGGGACGCAACTAGGACGCAAGTGGGGCGCAACTAGGGCGCAAGTAGGGTGCAACTAGGGCATAACTAGGGTGCAACTAGGGCGCAAGTAGGGTGCAAATAGGATGCAAGTAGGGCGTAACCAAGGCGCAACTAGGGCGCAACTAGGGTGCAAGTAGGGCGTAAGTAGGGCGGAAGTATGGCGTAACTATGGCGTAACTATGGCGCAACTAGGTTGCAACTAGGGCGCAAGTAGGACGCAAGTAGGGCGCAACTAGGGCACAACTAGGGCACAACTAGGGTGCAAGTAGGACGCAAGTAGGGGGCAACTAGGGTGCGACTAGGGTGCAACAGGGGTGTAAGTAGGGCGCAAGTAGGACGCAACTAGGGCACAACTAGGATGCAAGTAGGGCAAAAGTAGGGCGCAAGTAGGGCGCAACTAGGGTGCAAGTAGGGCAAAAGTAGGGCGCAAGTAGGGCGCAACTAGGGTGCAAGTAGGACGCAACTAGGGTGAACCGTACTACCCTCACTTTCGTTCACTTTTTCAAACCAAATTTTGTGTTTCTTACTTTCACCTAAAAAATCGCATTTTCAAATTATCAGGGTGGTCGCCTAGCCTTGTTTGGGATTAGGCATCGAGCATTGACTTTCGCCCTTCGTGCAGGTCCAGGCGCTCTCCTCTTCTCTCAAACACTCGAACATCGCTTCGTGAAGTTCGAGCATTCGATGTCGCGACCTTGGTACCCGTCAGATTGCATGTAGCTATCTGACGGCTAACCGCGCAACGTGGTTCAGGGCTCGATGCGAGCCCTGAACCGTGCCATTTGTCCCCAAATTCTTCATTTGGTAAGGAAGCACACTGCAAGGACATCGATCAAACAAGCCAGGAGTAAACCTTACATCAACCTAGTAATTATTTGGATGACACATGGGCGAATTAAAATAATCAGTTTGCACGAAAGTGAGATCCAGTATGGTAACTAGGAGGCAACAAGGATGCAACTAGGGCGCAACTAGGGTGCAAGTAGGGCGAAAGTAGGGCGCAACTATGGCGCAACCAGGGCGCAACTAGGGCGCAAGTAGGGTATAAGTAGGGCGTATGTAGGGTGCAACCAGGGCATAACTATGACGCATCTAGGGCGCAGGTAGGGCGCAAGTAGGACGCAAGTAGGGGGCAACTAGGGCGCAACTACGGCGCAACTAGGACGCAAGTAGGGCGCAAGTAGGATGCAACTAGGACGCAACTAGGCTGCAAGTAGGGAGCAAGTAGGGAGCAAATAGGGCGCAACTAGGGTGCAACTAGGCTGCATCTAGGACGCAGGTAGGGCCCAAGTAGGACGCAACAATTGATTTTGTTTCTTTTTCTCTTTGTAATTCCTCTTCTTATTTATATTTTATTAAGTTTGCTCATTTTTTTCAATTATTATCATAAAAGAAAAGTATGAGTAGGGTGCAAATAGGGTGCAAGTAGGGCATAACTAGGGTGTAACTAGGCACAACTAGGGTGAAAGTAGGGTGCAAGTAGGGCGCAAGTAGGGTGCAACTAGGGCGCAACTAGGGCGCAACTAGGGCACAACTAGGGAGCAACTAGGGCGCAAGTAGGGTGCAAGTAGGGTGCAAGTGGGGCGAAACTAGGGCGACACTAGGGTGCAACTAGAGCGCAAGTAGGGTGCAAGTAGGGCGCAAGTACGGCGCAACTAGGGTGCTACTAGGGCGTTACTAAGGCGCAAGTAGGGTGCATGTAGGATGCAAATAGGGTGTAACTAGGGTGCAACTAGGGTATAACAAGGGTGCAAGTAGGGTGCAAGTAGGACGCAACTAGGTTGCAACTAGGGCGCAAGTAGGGCGCAAGTAGGGTGCAAGTAGGGCGCAACTAGGGTGCAACTAGGGCGCAACTAGGACACAAGTAGGGTGCAAGTAGGGTGTAAGTAGGGCGCAACTAGGGTCCAAGTAGGGCGCAACAAGGGCGCAACTAGAACGTAACTAGTGCCCAACTGAGGTGCAACTTGGGCGCAAGCCGGGCGCAATTAGGGTGCAAGTAGGACGCAACTAGGGCACAAGTAGGACGCAAGTAGGGCGCAACTAGGACGCAACTAGGGTGCAACTAGGGCGTAATTAGGGCATAGCTAGTGCCCGAACTGAGGCGCAACTAGGACGCAACTTGGACCAAGTAGGGCACAACTAGGGCGCAGGTAGGACGCAAGTAGGGCGCAACTAGGGTTAAAGGCGCAACTAGGGCGCAAGTAGGGCGCAACTAGGGCGCAAGTAGGGCGTAGCTAGTTTCCAAGTGAGGTGCAACTAGGGCGCAACTAGGGTACAAGTAGGGCGCAAGTCGGGCGCAAGTAGGGTGCAACTAGGGCGCAGCTAGGGCGCAACTAGGGTGCAACTAGGGCACAAGTAGGGTGCAAGTAGGAGCAAGTAGGGCGTAACTATGGCGCAACTAGGACACAACTAGGGTGCAAATAGGGGCCAAGTAGGACGCAAGTAGGGCACAACTAGGGCGCAACTAGGGCGTAACTAGGATGCAAGTAGGGTGCATGTAGGGTGCAACTGGGACGCAACTAGGGCGCAATTAGGGTGCAAGTAGGGCGCAACCAGGGCACACCTAGGACGCAACAAGGGCGCAACTAGGACGTAGCTAGTGCCCAAATGAGGTGTGCAACTAGGGCGTAACTAGGGGGCAAGTGGGGCTCAACTACGGCGCAAGTAGGACGCAACTAGGATGCAAGTAGGACACATGTAGGACGTAAGCAGGACGGAACTAGGGTACAACTAGGACGCAACTAGGGCGCAAGTAGGGAGCAAGTACGGCACAACTAGGGTACAATTATGGCGCAATTAGGGCGCAACTAGGGCGTATCTGGGATGCAACTACGGCATAGCTAGTGCCCAAGTGAGACGCAACTAGGGCGCAACTAGGGCGTAAGTAGGGCACTGGTAGGACACAACTAGGGCACAACTAGGATGCAACTAGGGCACAACTAGGGTGTAGCTAGTGTCCAACTGAGGCACAACTAGGACACAACTAGGGCACAAGTAGGACGCAACTAGGGTGCAAGTAGGGCACAACTAGGGTGCAAGTAGGGCGCAACTAGGGCGCAACTAGGGTGCAACTAGGGCGTAGCTAGTGTCCAACTGAGGCGCAACTAGGGTGCAACTAGGGTGCAAGTAGGGCGTAACTAGGGCGCAAGTGGGGCGTTACTAGGGCACAACTAGGACGTGACTAGGGCGCAACTAGGTCGCAAGTAGGGTGCAAGTATGACACAAGTAGGGCGCAACTAGGGTGCAACTAGGAAGCAAGTAGGGCGCAAATAGGGTGCAAGAAGGGCGCAACTAGGTTGTAACTAGGGCGTAACTAGGACGCAAGTAGGGCCCACGTAGGGTGCAAGTAGGGTGCAACTAGGACGTAACTAGGGAACAACTAGGACACAAGTAGGACACAACTAGGGCGCAACTAGGGCGCAACTAGGGCGCAACTAGGGCGCAACTAGGGTGTAGCTAGTGCCCAAGTGAGGCGCAACCAGGGCACAACTAGGGCGGAAGTTAGGCGCGACTAGGTCGGAACTAGGACGCAAGTAGGGCGCAAGGAGGGTACAACTAGGGCGCAACTAGGGCGCAACTAGGGCATAAGTGCGGCGCCAATAGGGCGCAAGTAGGGCGCAAGTAGGGCGCAACTAGGGTGCAACTAGGGCGCAAGTAGGGCGTAAGTAGGGAAAAACTAGTGCACAACTAGGGCGCAAAAGGCCGAACATTCGGGTGGAAGAGTGTACCATGTAGCTCCTTTCGTCTCCCAACCATGCTATTAATTGTGCTACGTGGATTCACTTAGTTGTCTTGGGCTTGCTCCAGTTTTCTTGGCCTTGCTCCAGTTGTCTTGGACTTGGCCCAGTTGTCTTGGCCTTCCTCCAGTTGTCTTGGACTTGCTCCTCTTGTCTTGGGCTTGCTCCAGTTGTCTTGGCCTTGCTCCAGGTGTCTTGGGCTTGCTCCAGTTGTCTTGGGCTTACTCCAGTTGTTTTGGTCTTTTTCCAGTTGTCTTAGCCTTGCTGCAGTTGTCTTTGGCTTGCTCCAGGATTCTTTCTCTTGCCTCAGTCGTCTTGGGCTTGCTCCGTTTGTATTAGCCTTACTCCAGTTGTTTTGTGCTTGCACCAGTTGTCTTAGCCTTGCTCCAGTTGTCTTGGGCTTGCTCCAGTTGTCTTGGGCTTTCTCCAGTTGTCTTGGGCTTCCTATAGTTGTCCTGGCCTTGCTCCAGTTGTCTTGGCCTTGCTCAAGTTGTCTTGGGCTTGCTCCAGTTGTCTTGGGCGTGCTCCAGTTTTCTTGGCCTTGCTCCAGTTGTCTTGGGCTTGCTCCAGTTGTCTTCAGCTTGCTCCAGTTGTCTTGCCCTTGATCCAGTTGTCTTGGACTTGCTCCACTTGTCCTGGCCTTGCTACAGTCGTTTTGGGCTTGTTTTAGTTGTCTTTGCCTTGCTCCAGTTGTCTTGGACTTGAACCAGTTGTCTTGGGCTTGCTTCAGTTGTCTTGGACTTGTTCCAGTTGTCTAGGCCTTGCTCCAGTTGTCTTGGGCTTGCTCCAGTTGTCTTGGCCCTGCTCCAGTTGTCTTGGCCTTGATCCAGTTGTCTTGGGCTTGCTCCACTTCTCTTGGGCTTGCTCCGGTGGTGTTGGGCTTGCTCCAGTTGTCTTGGCCTTGCTCTAGTTGTCTTGGGCTTGCTCCAGTTGTCATGGCCTTGCTCCAGTTGTGTTGGCCTTCCTCCAATAGTCTTGGGCTTGCTCCAGTTGTCTCGGGCTTGCTCCAGTTGTCTTTGGTTTGCTCCAGTTGTCTTGGTTTTGCTCCAGTTGTTTTGGGCTTGCTCAAGTTGTCTTGGGCTTTCTCCAGTTGTCTTGGACTTGCTCCTGTTATCTTTGACTTGCTCCAGTTGTCTTGGCCCAGCTCCAGTTGTCTGGGCATGCTCCAGTTGTCTTGGGCTTGCTCCACTTCTCTTGGGCTTGCTCCGGTGGTGTTGGGCTTGCTCCAGTTGTCTTGGGCTTTCTCCAGTTGTCTTGGCCTTGCACCAGTTGCCTTGGACTTTCTCCAGTTGTCTTGGGCTTGCTCCAGTAGTCTTGGGCTTGCTCCAGTCTTCTTGGACTTGCTCCTGTTTTCTTGGGCTCGCTCGAGTTGTCTCAGGCTTTCTCCAGTTGCCTTGGGTTTGCTCCAGTTGTCTTAAGCTTGCTCCAGTTGTTTTGGCCTTGCTCCAGTTGTATTGGGCTTGCTCCAGTTGTCTTGCGCTTGCTTCAGTTGTCTGGGGCTTCCTCCCATTATCTTGGGCTTGCTCCAGTTGTCTTGGGCTTCCTCCAATTGTCTAAATCTTGCTCCAGTTGTCTTGGGTTTGCTCCAGTTTCCTTGGGCTAGCTCCAGTTGTCTGGGCTGGCTCCAGTTTTCTTGGGTTTGCTCCAGTTCTCTTGGGATTGCTTCAGTTGTCTTGGGCTTGCTCCGGTTGTCTTGAGCTTTCTCTGGTTGTCTTGGACTTGCTCCACTTCTCTTGGGCTAACTCCACTTGTCTTAGACTTGCTCCAAGTGTCTTGGACTTGCTCCAGTTATCTTGGATATGCTCCAGTTGTCTTGGGCTTGCTTCAGTTGTCTTGGCCTTCCTCCAGTTGTCCTGGCCTTGCTCCAGTTGTCTTGAGCTTGCTCCAGTTATCTTGGGCTTGCTCCAGTTGTCTTGAGCTTGCTCCAGTTGTCTTCAGCTTGCTCCAGTTGTTTTGGCCTTTCTCTAGTTGTCTTGCGCTTGCTCCAGTAGTCTTGGGATTGCTCCAGTTGTCTTAGGCTTGCTTCAGGTGTCTTGGGCTTGCTCCAGTTGTATTGGGCTTGCTCCAGTTGTCTTGGGCTTGCTCCATTTCATGGGCTTGCTCCTGTTGTCTTGGCCTTGATCCAGTTGCCGTAGTCTTGCTCCAGCTGTCTTGGGCTTGCTCCGGTTGTCTTGGCCTTGCTCCAGATGTCGTGGGCTTGCTCCAGTTGTCTTGGACTTGCTTTAGTTGTCTTGGACTTGATCCAGTTGTCTTGGGCTTGCTCCAGTTGTCTTGACCTTGCTCAAGATGTCTTGGTTTTACTCCAGTTGTCTTCCGCTTGCTCCAGTTCTCTTGGGATAGCTCAAGTTGTCTTGGCCTTGCTGCTGTTTTCTTGGGTTTGCTCCAGATGTCTTGGGTGTTATCCAGTTGTCTTGGGCTTGCTTCAGTTGTCTTGGGCTTACTCCGGTTGCCTTTGGCTTGCTCCGGTTGTCCTAGCCTTGCTCCAGTTCTCTAGGGCTTGCTCCACTTGTCTTGGGCTTGCTCTTGTTGTCTTCGACTTGCTCCAGTTGTCTTGGACTTGCTCAAGTTGACTTGGGCTTGCTCCATTTGTCTTGGCCTTGCTCCAGTTGTCTTGGCCTTGCTCCAGATGTCTTGAGCTTGCTCCAGTTGTCTTGGCCTTTCTCCAGTTGTCTTGGACTTGCTCCAGTTGTCTTGGAATTGCTCCAGCTGTTTTGGGTTTGCTCCTGTTGTCTTGGCCTTGCTCCAGTTGTCTTGGAATTGCTCCAGTTCACTTGGGCTTGCTCCAGTTTTCTTGGGCTTGCTCCAGTTGTCTTGGCCTCGCTCCAGTTGTGTTGCCCTTGCTCCACTAGTCTTGGGCTTGCTCCAGTTGTCTCGGGCTTGCTCCAGTTGTCTTGGGCTTGCTCCAGTTGTCTTGGTTTTGCTCCAGTTGTTTTGGGCTTGCTCAAGTTGTCTTGGGATTTCTCCAGTTGTCTTGGACTTTCTCCTGTTATCTTGGACTTGCTCCAGTTGTCTTGGCCTTGCTCCAGTGGTCTTGGGCTTGCTCCACTTCTCTTGGGCTTGCTTCGGTTGTCTTGGGCTTGCTCCAGTTGTTTTGGGCTTGCTCCAGTTGTCTTGGCCTTGCTCCATTTGCCTTGGACTTGTTCCAGTTGTCTTGGGCTTGCTCTAGTAATCTTGGGCTTGCTCCAGTCTTCTTGGGCTTGCTCCCGTTTTCTTGGGCTTGCTTGAGTTCTCTTCGGCTTTCTCCAGTTGCCTTGGGTTTTCTCCAGTTGTATTAAGCTTGCTCCAGTTGTTTTGGCCTTGCTCCAGTTGTCTTGGGCTTGCTTCAGTTGTCCTGGGATTTCTCCCGTTATCTTGGGCTTGCTCCAGTGGTCTTGGGCTTCCTAGAATTGTCTAAAGCTTGCTCCAGTTGTCTTGGGTTTGCTACAGTTGCCTTAGGCTAGCTCCAGTTGTCTGGGCTGGCTCCAGTCTTCTTGGGTTTGCTCCAGTTCTCTTGGGATTGCTTCAGTTGTCTTGGGCTTGCTCCGGTTGTCTTGGGCTTTCTCCGGTTGTCTTGGCCTTGCTCCACGTCTCTCTGGCTTACTCCACTTGTCTTAGACTTGCTCCAGGTATCTTGGGCTTGCTCCAGTTATCTTGGACTTGCTCCAGTTGTCTCGGGCTTGTTTCAGTTGTCTTGGCCTTGCTCCAGTTGTCCTGGACTTGCTCTAGTTGTCTTGAGCTTGCTCCAGTTGTCTTGGGCTTGCTCCAGTTGTGTTGAGCTTGCTCCAGTTGTCTTGAGCTTGCTCCAGTTGTTTTGGCCTTTCTCTAGTTGTCTTGCGCTTGCTCCAGTTGTCCTGGGATTGCTGCAGTTGTCTTAGGCTTGCTTCAGGTGTCTTGGGCTTGCTCCAGTTGTATTGGGCTTGCTCCAGTTGTCTTGGGCTTGCTCCAGTTCATGGGCTTGCTCCAGTTGTCTTGGCCTTGATCCAGTTGCCGTAGTCTTGCTCCAGCTGTCTTGGGCTTGCTCCGGTTGTCTTGGCCTTGCTCTAGCTGTGGTGGGCTTGCTCCAGCTGTCTTGGACTTGCTTTAGTTGTCTTGCACTTGATCCAGTTGTCTTGGGCTTGCTCCAGTTGTCTTGACCTTGCTCAAGATGTCTTGGTTTTACTCCAGTTGTCTTTGGCTTGCTCCAGTTGTCTTGCGATCACTCAAGTTGTCTTGGCTTTGCTCCAGTTGTCTTGGGCTTGCTCCAGATGTCTTGGGTTTTATCCAGTTGTCTTGGGCTTGCTTCAGTTGTCTTGGGCTTGCTCCGGTTGCCTTTGGCTTGCTCCGGTTGTCTTGGCCTTCCTCCAGTTCTCTAGGGCTTGCTGCACTTGTCTTGGGCTTGCTCTTGTTGTCTTCGACTTGCTCCAGTTGTCTTGGACTTGCTCAAGTTGTCTTGGGCTTGCTCCATTTGTATTGGCCTTGCTCCAGTTGTCTTGGCCTTGCTCCAGATGTCTTGGACTTGCTCCAGTTGTCTTGGAATTGCTCCAGCTGTGTTGCCCTTGCTCCACTAGTCTTGGGCTTTTTCCAGTTGTCTCGGGCTTGCTCAAGTTGTCTTGGGCTTGCTTCAGTTGTCTTGGTTTTGCTCCAGTTGTTTTGGGCTTGCTCAAGTTGTCTTGGGCTTTCTCCATTTGTCTTGTAATTGCTCCTGTCATCTTGGAATTGCTCCAGTTGTCTTGGCCTTGCTCCAGTTGTCTGGGCATGCTCCAATTGTATTGGACATGCTCCACTTCTCTTGGGCTTGCTCCGGTTGTCTTGGGCTTGCTCCATTTGTCTTGGCCTTGCTCCAGTTGTCTTGGCCTTGCTCCAGATGTCTTGAGCTTGCTCTAGTTGTCTTGGCCTTTCTCCAGTTGCCTTGGACTTGCTCCAGTTGTCTTGGAATTGCTCCAGCTGTTTTGGGCTTGCTCCTGTTGTCTTGGCCTTGCTCCAGTTGTCTTGGACTTGCTCCAGTTCACTTGGGCTTGCTCCAGTTGTCTTGGGCTTGCTCCAGTTGTCTTGGCCTTGCTCTAGATTTCTTTGCCTTGCTCCAGTTGTCTTGGGCTCTCTCGAATTGTCTTGGGCTTTCTCCAATTGTCTTGGTCTTGCTCCTGTTGTCTTGGCCTTGCTTCTGTTGTCCTGGGAATGCTCCAGTTGTCTTGGCCTTGCTCCAGTTGTCTTGGGCTTGCTCCACTGGTCTTGGGCTTGCTCCAGTTGTCTTGGGCTTGCTCCAGATGCCTTGGCCTTGCTCCAGTTGTATTGGGCTTGCTCCAGTTTTCCTGGGCTTGCTCCAGTTCTCCTGGGCTTTCTCCAGATGTCCTGGGCTTGCTCCAGTTGTCTTGGGCTTGCTCCAGTTGTCTTAGACTTGATCCAGTTATCTTCGGCTTGCTCCTGTCGTCTTGGCCTTGCTCCCGTTGTCATGGGCATGCTACAGCTGTCTTCGGCTAGCTCCAATTGTCTTGGCCTTGCTCAAATTGTCTATGTCTTGATCCAGTTGTCTTGGCCCTTTACCAGTTGTCTTGGGCTTGCACCAGTTGTCTTGGGCTTGCTTCAGATGTTTAGGGCTTTCCCCAGTTGTCTCGGACTTTTTCCAGTTGTCTTGGCCTTGCTCCAGTTGTCTTTGGCTTGCTCCAATTGTCTTACGCTTGCTCAAGTTGTCTTGGGCTTGCTCCAGTTGTCTTGGGCTTGCTCCAGTTGTCCTGGGCTTGCTCTTGTTGTCTTGGCCTTGCTCCAGTTGTCTTGGGCTTGCTGCTGTTGTCTTGGGCTAGCTCAAGTTTTCTTTGCCTTGCTCCAGTTGTCTTGGGCTTGCTCCAATTGTCTTCGGCTTGCTCTAGTTGTCTTGGGCTGGCTTCTTTCGTCTTGGGTTTTCTCCAGTTGTCTTGGGCTTGCTCCAGTTGCCTTGACCTTGCTCCAGTTGTCTTCGGCTTGCGCCAGTTGTCTTGGTCTTGCTCCAGTTGACTTGGGCTTGCTCCAGTTGTCTTGGCCCTGCTCCAGTTGTCTTGGGCTTACTCAAGTTGTCTTGGGCTTTTTCCTGCTGTCTTGAACTTGCTTCAGTTGTCCTGGCCTTGCTCCAGTTGTCTTGGGCTTACTCAAGTTGTCTTGGGCTTTTTCCTGCTGTCTTGAACTTGCTTCAGTTGTCCTGGCCTTGCTCCAGTTGTCTTGGGATTGTTTCAGTTTTCTTGCGATTGTTCCAGTTTTCTTGGCCTTGCTCCACTTGTCTTGGAATTGCTCCAGTTTTCTTGGGCTTGCTCCAGTTGTCTTGGGTTTTCTCCAGTTGTCTTGGACTTGCTCCAGTTGTTTTAAGCTTGCTCCAGTTGTCTTGTTCTTGCTCCAGTTGTCTTAGGCTTGCTCCAGTTGTCTTGGGCTTGCTCCTGTTATCTTGGGCTTGCTCCAGTTGTCTTGGCCTTGCTCCAGTTGTCTTGGCCTTGCTCCAGTTGTCTTGGGCTTGCTCCAGTTTTCTTGGCCTTGCTCCAATTGTCTTGGGCTTGCTCCAGTTGTGTTGGGCTTGCTCCAGTTGTCTTGGTCTTGCTCCAGTTGTCTTCCAGTTGCTCCAATTGTCTTGAGCTTGCTCCAGTTGTCTTTGGCGTGCTCCAGTTGTCTTGGGCTTGCTTCAATTGTCAGGGGCCCGCTCCAGCTGCTTTGGCTTGCTCAAGTTGTCTTGACCTTGCTCCAGTTGTCTTGGGCTTGCTCCAGTTGTCTAGGGCTTGCTCCAGTTATCTTGGGCTTGCTCCAGTTGTCTTGGCCTTTTTCTAGTTGTCTTGGGCTTGCTCCAACAGTCTTGGCCTTGCTCCACTTGTCTTGGGATTTCTCCTGTTGTCATCGATTTGCTCCAGTTGTCTTGGGCTTGCTCCTGTTCTCTTGGGCTTGCTTTAGTTGTCCTGGGCCTGCTCCAGTTCGCTTGGGTTTGCTCCAGTTGTCTTCAGCTTGCTCAAGTTGTCTTGGGCTTGCTCCAGTTGTCTTGGCCTTGCTCCAGTTGTCTTGGCCTTGCCCCAGTTGTCTTGGCCTTGCTCCAGTTGTATTGGGCTTGCTCCAGCTGTCTTGGCCTTGCTCCAGTTATCTTGGGCTTGCTCCAATTGTCTTAGGCTTGCTCCATTTGTCTTGGTCTTGCTCCAGTTTACTTGGGTTTGCTCCAGTTGTCTTGGACTTGCTCCAGTTGATGTGGGCTTGCTCCACTTGTCTAGGCCTTGCTCCAGTTGTTTTGGGCTTGCTCCAGATGTCTTGGACTAGCTCAAGTTGTCACTGCCTTGCTCCAGTTGTCTTGGGCTTGCTCCAATTGTCTTGGGCTTGCTCTAGTTGTCTTCGGCTTTGTCCAATTGTCTTGGGCTTTCTCCAGTTGTCTTTGGCTTGCTCCAGTTGTCTTGACCTTGCTTCAGTTGTCTTTGGCTTGCTCCAGTTGTGTTGGGCTTGCTCCAGTTGTCTTGGGCTTGCTCCAGTTGTCTTGGCCTTGCTCCAGTTGTCTTGGGCTTGCTCCAGTTTTCCTGGGCTTGTTCCTGCTGTCTTGAACTTGCTTCAGTTGTCCTGGCCTTGCTCCTGTTGTCTTGGGATTGCTTCAGTTTTCTTGAGATTGTTCCAGTTTTCATGGCCTTGCTCCAGTTGTCTTGGACTTGCTCCAGTTGTCTTGGGCTTGCTCCAGTTTTCTTGGTCTTGCTCCAGTTGTCTTCGTATTGCTCGAGATGTCTTGGACTTGCTCCAGTTGTCTTGGGTTTTCTCCAGTTGTCTTGGACTTGCTCCAGTTGTCTTATGCTTGCTCCATTTGTCTTGGGCTTGCTCCAGATGTGTTGGGCTTGCTCCAGTTGTCTTGGGTTTTCTCCAGTTGTCTTGGTCTTACTCCATTTGTGTTGGCCTTGCTCCAGGTTTCTTGGGCTTGCTCTAGTTGTCTTCGGCTTGCTCCAGTTGTCTTGGGCTTGCTCCAGTTGTCTTGACCTTGCTCAAGTTATCTTGGGCTTGCTCCAGTTGTCTTTGCCTTGCTCCAGTTGTCCATGCCTTGCTCCAGTTGTCTTGGTCTTGCACAGGTTGTCTTGGGCTTGCTCCAGATGTCTTAGGCTTGCTCCAGGTGACTTCGGCTTGCTCCAGTTGTCCTGGGCTTGCTCCAGCTGTCTTGGGCTTGCTGCAGTTATCTTTGTCTTGCTCCAGTTGCCTTGGCCTTGCTTTAGTTGCCTCAGTCTTGCTCCAGTAGTGTTGGTCTTGCTCTAGTTGTCTTGGCCTTGCTCCAGTTGTCTTGGATTTTCTCCAGTTGTTTTGGCCTTTCTCCAGATGCCTTGGACTTGCTCCAGTTGTCTTGGGCTTGCTCCAGTTTTCTTGGCCTTGCTCCAGTTGCCTTGGGCTTGCTCCAGTTATCTTGGATTTTCTCCAGTTGTCTTGGGCTTGCTCCAGTTGTCTTGGCCTTGCTCCAGTTGTCTTGGCCTTTATCAAGTTGTTTTGGGCTTTTTACAGATGTCTTGGGCTTGCTCCAGTTGTCTTGGCCTTGCTCCAGTGGTCTTGGGCTTGCTCCAGTTGCCTTGGGCTTGCTTCACTTGTCAGGGGCCCACTCCATTTGTCTTGGGCTTGCTCAAGTTGTCTTGACCTTGCTCCAGTTGTCTTGGGCTTGCTCCAGTTGCCTTGGGCTTGCTTCACTTGTCAGGGGCCCACTCCATTTGTCTTGGGCTTGCTCAAGTTGTCTTGACCTTGCTCCAGTTGTCTTGGGCTTGCTCCAGTTGTCTTGGCCTTGCTCCAGTTGTCTTGGCCTTTATCAAGTTGTTTTGGGCTTTTTACAGATGTCTTGGGCTTGCTCCAGTTGTCTTGGCCTTGCTCCAGTGGTCTTGGGCTTGCTCCAGTTGCCTTGGGCTTGCTTCACTTGTCAGGGGCCCACTCCATTTGTCTTGGGCTTGCTCAAGTTGTCTTGACCTTGCTCCAGTTGTCTTGGGCTTTCTCCAGTTGTCTTTGGCTTGCTCCAGTTGTCTTGGCCTTGCTCGAATTGTCTTGGCCTTGCTCCATTTGTCTTGGGCTTGCTCCAATTATCTTGGGCTTTCTCAAGTTGTCTTGGTCTTGCTCCAGTTGTCATCATCTTGCTCCAGTTGTCTTGGGCTTGCTCCAGTTGTCTTGGGCTTGCTCCAGTTGTCTTAACCTTGCTCCAGTTGTCTTGGCCTTGCCCCAGTTGTCTTGGCCTTGCTCCAGTTGTCTGGGGCTTGCTCCAGTTGTCTTGCCCTTGCTCTTGTTGTCTTGGCCTTGATCCAGTTGTCTTGGGCTTGCTCCAGTTATGTTGGGATTGATCGAGTTGTCTTGGGCTTGCTCCAGTTGTCTTGGCCTTGCTCCAGATTTCTTGGCCTTGCTCCACTTGTCTTGGGCTTGCTCCAGCTGCCTTGGGCTTGTTACAGTTGTCTTGGCCTTTCGCCAGTTGTCTTCGGCTTGCTCCAGTTATCTTGGCCTTGCTCCAGTTCATTTGGGCTTGCTCCACTTGTTTTCCGCTTGTTCCAGTTGTGTTGGGCTTGCCCCAGTTGTCTTGGACCTGCTCCAGTTGTTTATTGTGCTTGCTCCAATTGTCTTGGGCTTGTTCCAGTTGTCTTGAGCTTGCTACAGTTGTTTATTGGGCTTGCTCCAATTTTCTTGAGCTTGCTCTAGTTGTCTTGGGTTTGCTCAAGTTGTTTTGAGCTTTCTCCAGTTGTCTTGGGCTTGCTCCAGTTGTCTTGGACTTGCTCCAGTTATCTTCGGTTTGCTCCATTTGTCCTGGCCTTGCTCCAGTTTTCTTGGGCTTTCTCCAGTTGTCTTGGGCTTGCTCCAGTTTTCTTGGGCTTGCTCAAGTTGTCTTGAGCTTGCTCCAGTTGTCTTGAGCTAGCTCCAGTTTTCTTGGCCTTGCTCCAGTTGTCTTCGGCTTGCTCAAGTGGTCCTGTGCTTGCTCCAGTTGTCTTGGTCTTGCTCCAATTGACTTTGGCTTGCTCCAGTTGTCTTGGGCTTGCTCCAGTTGTCTTGGCCTTGCTGCAGTTGTCTTTGCGGTGCTCCAGTCGTCCTGGCCTTGCTCCAAATGTTTTGGGCTTGCTCCAGTTGTCTTGGCCTTGCTCCAATTGTCTTGGGCTTGCTCCAGTTGTCTTGTACTTGCTCCAATTGTCTTGGGCTTTATCCAGTTGCCTTGGGCTTGCTCCAGTTGTCTTAACGTTGCTCCAGTTGTCTTGGGCTTGCTCCAGTTGTCTTGGCTATCTCCAATTGTCTTGGGCTTGCTTCAATTGTCAGGGGCCAGCTCCAGTTGTCTTGGGCTTGTTCAAGTTGTCTTGGGTTTTCTCCAGTTGTTTTGGCTTTGCTCCAGTTGTCTTGGGTTTTCTCCAGTTATTTCGGCCTTTCTCCAGTTGTCTTGGGATTGCTCCAGTTGTCTTGAGCTTGCTCCAGTTGTCTTGGGCTTGCTCCAGTTTTCTTGGGTTTTCTCCTGTCGTCTTGGCCTTTCTCCAGTTGTCTTCGGATTGCTCCAGTTGTCTTGAGCTTGCTCCAGTTGTCTTGGGCTTGCTCAAGATGTCATCGGCTTGCTCCAGTTGTCTTCGGCTTGCTCCAATTGTCTTGGGCTTGCTCCAGTTGTCCTGGGCCTGCTCCAGTTCTCTTGGGTTTTCTCCAGTTTTCTCCGCCTTGCCCCAGTTGTCTTGGCCTTGCTCCAGTTGTCTTGGCCTTGCTCCAGTTGTCTTGGCCTTGCCCCAGTTGTCTTGGCCTTGCTCCAGTTGTCTCGGGCTTGCTCCAGTTGCCTTGGGTTTGCTACAGCTATCTTGCCCTTGCTCCTGTTGTCTTGGCCTTGCTCCAGTTGTCTTGGGCTTGCTCCGGTTATCTTGGGATCGCTCCAGTTGTGTTGGGCCTCCTCCAGTTGTCTTGGCCTTCCTTCAAATGTCATGGCCTTGCTCCAAATATCTTGGGCTTGCTCCAGTTGTCTTGGGCCTGCTACAGTTGTCTTGGGTATGCTCCAGTTGTCTGGGGCTTGCTCCAGTTGTCTTGGACTTGCTCCAGTTCTTTTGGGCTTGCAATACTTATCTTGGGCTTGTTCCACTTGTCTTGGGCTTGTCCCAGTTGTCTTGGGCTCGCTCCAGTTGACTTGGGCTTGTTCCATTTGTCTTGAGCTTGCTCCAGTTTTTTATTGGGCTTGCTCTTGTTGTCTTGAGCTTGCTCCAGTTGTCTTGGGCTTCTTCCATTGGTCTTGGGCTTGCTCCTGTTTTCTTGGGCTTGCTCCACTTGTCTTGGGCTTGCTCCAGTTGTCTTGGACTTTCTCCTGTTGCCTTGGGTTTGCTTCAGTTGTCTTATGATTTTTCCAGTTGTTTTTTCCTTGCTCCAGTTATATTTGTCTTGCTCTAGTTGTCTTGGGCTTGCTCCAGTTTTCCTGGGCTTTCTCCCGTTTCTTGGGCTTCCTCTAGTTGTCTTTGCCTTGCTCCAGTGTCTTGGGCTAGCTCCAGTTGTCTTGGACTAGCTCCAGTTTTGTTGGCCTTGCTACAGTTGTCTTGGAATTTCTCCAGTTGTCTTGGGCTTGCACCAGTTGTATTGTGCTTGCTCCAGTTATCTTGGTCTTTCTCTAGTTGTCTTTGGATTGTTCCAGTTGTCTTGGGCTTGCTCCAGTTTTCTTGGCCTTGCTCCATTTGTTTTGGCCTTGCTCCAGATGTCTTGGCCTTGCTCCAGATGTTTTGGGATTGCTCCAGTTGTCTTGGCCTTGCTCCAGTTGTCTTGGGCTTGCTCCAGTTGTCTTGCCCTTGCTCCAGTTGTCTTGGGCTTGCTCCAGTTGTCTTAGGCTATCTCCACTTGTCTTGGGCTTAATTCAATTGTCAGGGGCCAGCTCCTGTCTTCTTGGGCTTGCTCAAGTTGTCTTGACCTTGCTCCAGTTATCTTGGGTTTGCTCCAGTTGTCTTGGGCTTGCTCCAGTTGTCTTGGGCTTGCTCCAGTTGTCTTGGGCTTGCTCCAGTTGTCTAGGTCTTTCTCCAGTTGTCTTGGCCTTGCTCCAGCTGACTCGGGCTTGCTCCAGTTGTCTTGAGCTTGCTCCAGTAGTCTTGGGCTTGCTCCAGTTGTCATCCGCTTGCACAAAAGTCTTGGGCTTGCTCCAGTTGTCTTGGGCTTGCTCCAGTTGTCCTGGGCCAGCTCCAGTTGTCTTGGGTTTGCTCCAGTTGTCTTATGCTTGCTCCAGTTGTCTTGGGCTTGCTCTTGGTGTCTTGGCCTTGCTCCAGTTGTCTTGGCCTTGACCCAGTTGTCTTGGCCTTGCTCCAGTTGTCTTTGGCTTGCTCCAGTTGTCTTGGGCTTGCTCCAGTTATCTTGGGATCACTCCAGTAGTCTTGGCTTTGCTCCAATTGTCTTGGCCTCGCTCCAGTTATCTTGGGCTTCCTCCAAATGTCTTGGGCTTGCTGCAGTTGTCTTGGCCTTGCTCCATTTGTCTCGAGCTTGCTCCAGTTGTCTTGGCCTTGCTCCAGTTCTCTTGGGATATCTCCACTTGTCTTGGGCTTTCTCCACTTGTCTTGGGCTTGTCCCAGTTATCTTGGACTTGATCCAGTTGTTGATTGGGCTTGCTCCAGTTGTCTTGGCCTTGCTTTAGTTGTCTTGGGCTTGCTCCATTTGTCTTGGGCTTGCTCTTGTTGTCTTGGCCTTGCTCCAGTTGTCTTTTGCATGCTACAGTCATCTTGGGCTCGCTCCACTTGTCTTGGGCTTGCTCCAGTTGTCTTGGGCTTGCTCCAGTAGTCTTGGCCTTGCTCTAGTTGCCTTGTACTTGCTCCAGTTGTCTTTGGCTCACTCGAGTTTTCTTGGGCTTGCTCCAGTCGTCTTGGGCTTGCTCCAGTTGTCTTGGGTTTGCTTCATTTGTCATAAGCTTGCTCCAGTTGTTTTGGCCTTGCTTTAGTTGTATTGGGCTTGCTCCAGTTGTCTTCGGCTTGCTCCGGTTGTCCTGGACTTTCTCCCGTTGTCTTGGGCTTGCTCCAATTGTCTTGGGATTGCTCCAGTTATCTAGGGCTTGCTTCAGTCGTTTTGGCCATGCTCCAGTTGTCTTGGACTAGCTCCAGTTGTCCTGGACTTGCTCCAGTTTTCTTGGCCTTGCTCCAGTTCTCTTGGACTTGCTCCACTTGTCTTGTGTTTGCTCCAGTTGTCTTGGGCTTGCTCCATTTGTCTTGGGCTTGCTCCAGTTGTCTTGGGTTTGCTCCAGTTGTCTTGGTCCTGCTTCAGTTGTCTTAGGCTTGCTCCGGTTGTCTTGGGCTTGCTCCGCTTGTCTTGGCCTTGCTCCAGTTCTCTTGGGCTTTCTCCACTTGTCTTGGGCTTACTCCAGTTGTCTTGGGCTTGCTCCAGTTGTCTTGGACTTGCTCCAATTGTCTTGGACTTGCTCCAGTTGTCTTGGATTTGCTCCAGTAATCTTGGACTAGCTCCAGTTGTCCCAAGCTTGCTCCAGTTGTCTTGGGCTTGCTCCAGTTGTCTTGGGCCTGCTCCAGTTGTCTTGGCCTTGCTCCAGTTGTCTTGGCCTTGCTCCAGTTGTCTTGGGCTTGCTCCAGTTGTCTTGAGCTTGCTCCAATTGTCTTGGGCTTGCTCTCGTTGTCTTGGGCCTGCTCCAGTTTCCTTGGGCTTGCTCCAGTTGTCTTGGCTTGCTCCGGTTGTCTTGGGCTTGATCCAGTTGTCTTGGCCTTAGTC
>SZWC01001352.1:209259-237186 GCA_023375785.1 Penium margaritaceum
TTGTCTTGGGCTTGCTCCAGTTGTCTTGGCTGTGCTCCAATTGTCTTGGGCTTGCTCCAGTTGTCTTGGCTGTGCTCCAATTGTCTTGGGCTTGCTCCAGTTTTCTTGGACTTGCTCCAGTTGTCTTGGGCTTTCACCAGTTGTCTTGGGCTTGCTTTAGTTATCTTGAGCTTGCTCCAGTTGTCTTGGGCTTGCTTCAGATGTCTTGGGTTTTCTCCTGTTGTCTTGGGCTTGGTCCAGTTTTCTTGGCCTTGCTTCAGTTGTCTTGGGCTTGCTCCAGTTGTCATGGTTGTGCTCCAATTGTCTTGGCCTTGCACTAATTGTCCTGGGCCTGCTCCAGTTGTCTTCGCCTTGCTCCAGTTGTCTTAGGCTCACTCCAGCTGTCTTGGCCTTACTCCAGTTTTCTTGGCCCTGCTCCAGTTTCCTTGGGCTTGCTCAAGTTGTTTTGGCCTTGTTCCAGTTGTCTTGGCCTTGCTGCAGTTGTCTTGGGCTTGCTCCAGTTGTCTTGGGCTTTCTCCAGTTGTCAGGGCCTTGTTTCTGTATTCTTGGTCTTGCTCCAGTTGTCTTGTGCTTCTCCAGTTGTCTTGGGCTAGCTCCCGTTGTCTTGGGCCTGCTCCAGTTGTCTTGGAATTGCTCCAGTTTTCTTGGGCTTGCTCCAGTTGTCTTAGGCTTGCTCTAGATATCTTGGGCTTCCTCCAGTTGTCTCAGGCTTGCTCCAGTTTTCTTGGGCTTGCTCCAGTTATCTTGGGCTTGCTCCAGTTGTCTTGGCCTTGTTCCAGTAGCCTTTGTCGTGCTCCAGTTGTCTTGGGCTTGCTCCAGTTTTCTTGGCCTTGCTCTAGTTGTCTTGAACTTGCTCCAGTTGTCTTGGCCTTGCGCCAGTTACCTTAGTCTTGCTCCAGTTGTTTTGGGCTTGCTCCAGTTTTCTTGGCCTTGCTCCAGTTGTCTTGGCCTTGCTCCAGTCGTCTTGGGCTTGCTCCAGTTGTCTTGGGCTTTCTCCAGTTGTCTTGGCCTTGCTCCAGTTGTCTTGTGCTTGCACCAGTTGTCTAGGGCTTGCTCCAGTTGTTCAAGGCTTGCTCGGATTGTCTTGGCCTTGTTCCAGTTTTCTTGGGCTTGCTCCAGTTGTCTTGGGCTTGCTCAAGTTGTCTTCGGCTTACTCCAGTTGTCTTGACTTTGCTCAAGTTGTCCTGGCCTTGCTCCAGTTGTCTTGGACTTGCTCCAATTCTCTTAGGCTTTCTCCAGCTGTATTTGGCTTGCTCCAGTGGTCTTGGCCTTGCTCTTGTTGTCTTGGGCTTGCTCCAGTGGTCTTGGCCTTGCTCCAGTTGTTTTGGCCTTGCCCCAATTGTCTTGGGCTTGCTCCAGTTGTCTTGGGCTTGCTCCAATTGTCCTAGGTTTCCTCCGGTTGTTTTAAGCTTGCTCCAGTTGTCTTGGGATTGCTCCAGTTGTCTTGGACTTGCTCCAGTTATCGTGGACTTGCTCCAGTTGTCTTGGCCTTGCTCCAGTTGTCTTTGGCATGCTCCAGTCGTCTTGGGCTTGCTCCACTTCTCCTAGGCTTGCTCCAGTTGTCTTGGGCTTGCTCCAGTTGTCTTGGGCTTGCTCCAGTTGTCTTGGCCTTGCTCAAGTTGCCTTGGACTTGCTCAAGTTGTGTTGAACTTGCTCCAGCAGCATTGGGCATGCTCCAGTCGTCTTGGGCTTGCTCCACTTCTCTTGGGCTCGCTCCAGCTGTCTTCCACTTGCTCTAGTTGTCTTGGACTTGCTCCAGCTGTCTTGGCCGGGCTCCACTTGTCTTGGTCTTTCTCCAATCGTTTTGGGCTTGCTCCAGTTGTCTTGGGATTTCTCCAGTTGTCTTGGGCTTGCTCCAAGTGCCTTGGCCCTGCTTCAGTTAACTTGGGCTTGCTCGAGTTGTATTGGCCTTGCTCCTGTTGTCTTGGTCTTGCTCCACTTGTTTTGGACCTGCTCCGATTGTCTCCGGTTTGCTCCAGTTGTATTGGGCTTGTTCCAGGTGTCTTGGGCTTGCCTTAGTTGTCATGGGCTTGCTCCAGTTGTCTTGGCCTTGCTCCAGTTGCCTTGGACTTGCTCCAGTTGTCTTGGGCTTGCTCCGGTAGTCTTGGACTTGCTCCAGTTTTCTTGGGCTTGCTCTAGTTGTCTTGGGCCTGCTCCAGTTGTCCTTGGCTTTCTCCCATTGTCTTGGGTTTAATCAAGTTGTCTTTGGCTTGGTCCAGTTGTCTTGGGTTTTCTCCAGTTGTCTTTGTTGTAGATTTGCCCCTCTGCATGCCCAAGTGCGGCGCCGGGAGGCGTCGACGAGCCGCCAGAGAGAGGAAATTCCTCGTCGACGGATCTGGCGACCCGATGATTGCTCGGATCCTAAAATGAAGGATTGCCCCTGAAAGTGGACGAGTTGTTGAATCCGGTGGAAGTTGTTTCACCGGGATCGGACTAGTAACGAGGGAGATATGGGCTTCCAAAGTTGGGGTGTCCGGGGCGGTTCTGGGAGCCGGCCGCGGTTCGACTTCCAGTGAATAATCGACCGGAACGAGTAACAAAATGCCATCTTGGGATTTTTTCTCCGGAAGGTCTGCCGAGGCGTCCGGTGGATGATCCGCCGGATTTCAGGATTGCAGTTTGTTACTGAGGGACTTAGCCAAAATCCTGGCTCGAAGTCCGAAACTCAGTAGTACAGTTTGTTACTCGGGGACTTGGTCAAAATTCCGACTAGAGGTCCGCGAACAGGTTTCGACCCACATCAATCCCCATCACCAAACTCGATGATTAACTCATCGAAACAGACCCCAAAGACGCGAGGGGCGCCGCCACTACGCGTAGGGACATCTGCACCTCCGGAATGGCGTTTTGATGGGTCCTTGATGTGTGAGGGCGCCACGGCGGGCGACGTGGTGCGCGCCGCCGACTGAGCGGCTGATTTAGGGTGCTGCGCTTCGGATGACGTAGCAGGAGCTACGGTGATCCGCATCGTGCACGGTTTGGTGCGTTGGAGAGCTCATGACTAGCACTTCAAATGTTCAGATCATGTCCATGTTCAAAAACTAATGCAAAATCGTGTTCTTCCCTTCGCAAAAGTGACTATCTCGCATTTGTCTTCAACTGCCAGAAACATAGCGTGAGGCGACCAGAAAGCTCACGCTTCGACTCAGAACCCGCACAAAACACAGCCGTGATCGCAGCAGACCAGTCAGGACACGTTGGAACTGCCTTCATCGGGGGCCAGTTTCTGACAGTCTTGGGCATGCTTCAGTGGTCTTCGGCTTGCTCTGATTGTCTTAGGCTTACTTCGGTTTTCTTGGCCTTGCTCCAGTTCTTTTGGACTTGCTCAACTTGTCTTGGTCTTGCTCCAGTTGTCTTGGTCTTGCACCAGTTGTCTCTCATTTTCTCCAGTTGTCTTGGGCTTGCTCCATTTGTTTTAGCCTTGCTCCAGTTGTCTCAAACTTGCTCTAGTTATCTTGAGCTTGGTTCAGTTGTCTTGGGCTTTCTCCAGTTGTCTTGGGCTTGCTCCAGTTGTCTTGGGCTTGCTCCAGTTGTCTTGGCCTTGCTCCAGTTGTTCTGGGCTTGCTCCAGTGGTCTTGGGCTTGCTGAAGTTGTCTTGTGCTTGCTCCAGTTGTCTTGGGCTTGCTCCAGTTGTCTTGGCCTTGCCTCAACTGTCTTGGCTTTGCTTCAGTTGTCTTGGCCTTGCTCCAGTTGTCTTGGGCTTGCTCCAGTTGTCTTGGCCTTGCTCCAGTTGTCTTGGCTTTGCTCCAGTCGTCTTGGCCTTGCTTCAGCTCTCTTGGCCTTGCTCCAGTTGTCTTGGCCTTGCTCCTGTTATCTTGGGCTTGCCCCAGTTGTCTTGGCCTTGCTCCAGTTGTCTTGGCCTTGCTCTAGTTGTCTTGGCCATGCTCCAGTTGTCTTGGGCTTGCTCTAGTGGTTTTGGCCTTGCTACAGTTGTCGCCGGCTTGCTCTAGTTTTCTTGCCCTTGATCCAGTTGTTTTGTGCTTTCTTGTTGAATTTTACATAACAGAATCTTTAGGGATCTTCAGACGAGGTACTCTGATGGTTCAACTCTCTGATCCTATACTGAATCGTTGGTGATGACCTCAGCTATGAGTTATCACTCACACACACACAGGCACTCTTGCCTCAGTAATATCACTGACTATGCGATTCAAGAGTATGAACTGAAGGCACAGTTACACGACTCGTCTCACAAGCTTTTCAACGGTACCAAGCTTGTTCAAAATGGTTACACACAGACGAAGTAACAGGAAATACAAACCTACAGCTACTTATCTTTGTACACTAGCTAGAAAGAGAAAAGTACAAGTGTTGGCACAGTCTGGTCTCCTTGTGTCTTAACAGGATCTTCCGGACACCGCTCGATGATCTCTGATCATCGGCAGACCGAGGTTGGCGGATGCCCAGCGCCCTCGATGCAATCTACGGACGAGGTAGTCTGGATCTGCGGTAGTTTCTCATGACCATCGATCTGGCTCAGGCATTTGTCTCACGATGATGGACTGACCGCATCACTCGATTCAGCGACGGCGCCGATCAATCCAACTGCCCTCGCAGGATGCGTGACCACAGGATCCATCTTTAGAAAGAGTAATATCTTCCGCGTTTCCTTGTTACTTGCCACGTCAGCAGACTCGGAGTCGAGAGGAGCTCACGCTCACACTCTCGCCTCGTCTGCCAGACCACACATCCTGCTGGTCCAAAACCTGCCCAAATATATGGCTTCCGGTAGGGTTATTCCATCAGCTCTATGGAGCTCCAATAGGATGAGTAGAGAGAGTAGGGCTGCGGATGGATGGATCAGTGGGACGTCTAAAGAGGCCTGTCCACAGCCATACCATGCCCCGCCATGTAGGATAGACAGGAGGGTCGAGAGAGAGATGGGGATCTCTCTCTCAGCCCTCTTGTTTTTCCTTTTTGTTGATGTTGTGCCGAGCCCAGTAGATCATTGGATTGAGATAATCTGACGGCTGTCCTTTTTCCAACATTCCCCCCCTTGTTGATCCAGCGCTGATGAAGTTGGAGCCGACAAGTGGAAAAAAGAAAGAAGCCCCCCCGTGAGAATAGAGCCAGGAGGATGGGGGCGACAGAAAAAGGAGACAGGGCGAGGCACGGGAATGCTCGGCAAAAGAAATCCCCCCCCCGGGCCAACCGAGCCTCGCTGAGAGAGAAAAAAGAGAGGTCCGGAGCAGCAAGACGTAGGGTGTACAGTGGGCCGGTGAGAACTTTTTAGCCCGGGCAACACCCCGACGGTTGAGAGATAGACCGGTCCCAACAGCTCACCCTGCCCGGACTTGGGGGAGTGGGCCCCCTCTCGCGAATCTGGCCCGCAAGGTGAGCTTGACAGGGGCAGCCCACCCATTGGGGTTTGAAGACAGTAGAAGAACCGGGCAGGATATAGCTGGAGAGAAATTGTAGTTCTGAGCGGCGTGGCTCCAGCGTCGAACAGGCCAGGGGGAGAGGTCATTGGCGTTATGTGAGGACCGAGGTGTGAGAGGAAAGAAAGGCTCAAGGAGATAGAGAACAGCAGCAGGCAGAAGCAGGGGAGGTGGGGAAAACGGTCGCACGCAACCCGCGTCCGTGCCAACGCCTCATGTCGGGGGTACGGAAACGGGAAGCGACGACGGCTCCACCGAGGACAATCTCCGTCCGTCCCAACGCCTCATACGGGGGGGACGGAAAGAGAGAGCCAAGAATGAGTGGCAGCGGGGAGGAACCGAGAAGGAAGAAGGCAGTGCCGATGAGAGTTAGGATGAGGAGCGAAGACCCAAGCGAGTGTAGAGATGAGCGTGACGATCGGCAGAGAGAGCTTTGGTGAATATGTCAGCAGTTTGATCGGCAGTGGGAAGGTAATGCATGACGACTTCGCCCTCCACAACAACATCGCGAACGTAGTGGTACTGCCGACGAACGTGCTTGGTGCGGTCATGGAGAACCAGATCCTCGGAAAGAGCGATAGCCCCTTCGTTGTCTTGTGCTTACACCAGTTGTCTTGGGCTTGCTCCAGTTGTCTTGGGCTTGCTCCAGTTTTCTTGGGCTTTTCCTAGTTGTATTGGGCTGGCTCCAGTTGTCTTGGCTTTGCTCCAGTTGTATTTTGTTTGCTCCATATATCTTGGGCTTGCTCCAGTTGTCTTGGGCTTGCTCCAGTTGTCTTGGAATTACTCCAGTTGTCTTGGCTTTACTCCAGTTTTCTTGGGCATGCTCAAGTCATCTTGGGCCTGCTCCACTTCTCTTGGGCTTGCTCCAATTGTTTTGGGCTTGCTCCAGTTGTCTTTGGACTTCTGCAGTTGTCTTGGCCTTGCTCTAGTTTTCTACGGCTTGCTCCAGTTGTCTTGGCTGTGCTCCAAATGTGTTGGCCTTGCTCCAATTGTCTTCGGCTTGCTCCAGTTAAATTGGGCTTGCTCTAGTTGTCTTGGGCTTGCTCCAGTTGTCTTGGGTTTTCTCCAGTTGTTTTGGGCTTGCTCCAGTTGTCATGGGCTTGTCTTGGAATTGCTCCAGTTATCTTGGACTTGCTCCAGTTGTCTTGGCCTTGCTCCAGTTGTCTTGGGCGTGCTCCAGTCGTCTTGGGCTTGCTCCACTTCTCTTGGACTTGCTCCAGTTGTCTTGGGCTTACTCCAGTTGTCTTGGGCTTGCTCAAGTTGTCTTGTTCTTGCTCCAGTTGCCTTGGACTGACTCCAGTTGTCTTGGGCTTGCTCCAGTTGTCTTGGGCTTGCTCCCGTTTTCATGGGCTCGCTCCAGTTTTCTTGGGCTTACTCCAGTTGTCTTGGGCTTTCTATAGTTGCCTTTGGTTTGCTCCAGTTGTCTTAAGCTTGCTCCAGTTGTTTTGGCCTTGCTACAGTTGTATTGGGCTTGCTCCATTTGCCTTGGTCTGTCTTCAGTTGTCCTGGGCTTTCTCCCATTGTCTTGGGTTCCCTCCATTTGTCTTGGGCTGGCTCCAGTTGTCTTCGACTTGCACCAATTGTCTTGGGTTTGTTCCAGTTGTCTTGGGCTTGCTCCTGTTGTCTTGGGCTTGCTCAACTTGTCTTGGGTTTGGACCAGTTGTCTTGGGCTTGCTTCAGTTGTCTTGGGCTTGCTCCGGTTGTTTTGGGCTTTCTCCGGGTGTCTTGGCCTTGCTCCAGTTCTCTTGGGCTTGCCCCACTTGCTTTAGGTTTGCTCCAGGTGTCTTGGGCTTGCTTGAGTTGTCTTTGACCTGGTCCAGTTGTCTTGGGCTTGCTCCAGTTGTCTTGGCCTTTCTCCAGTTGTCTTGGCCTTGCTCCAGTTGTCTTGAGCTTGCTCCAGTTGTCTTGGCCTTGCTCCAGTTGTCTTGGGCTCTCTCTAGTTGTCTTGGACTTGCTCCAGTTGTCTTGGGCTTGCTCCAGTTGTCTTGGCCTTGCTCCAGTTGTCTTGGTCTTGCTCCAGTTGTTATGGCCTTGCTCCATTTGTCTTCGGCGAGCTCCAGTTGTCTTTGCCTTGCTCTAGTTTTCTTGGGCTTGCTCCAGTTGTCTTGGGTTTGCTCCAGTTGTCTTGGGCTTGCTCGAGTTGTCTTGGCCTTTCTCCAGTTGTCCTGGCCTTGCTCCAGTTGTCTTCACCTTGCTCCAGTTGTCTTGGCATTGCTCCAGTTGTCTTCGCCTTGCTCCAGGTGTCTTGGCCATGTTCCAGTTGTCTTGGGCTTGCTCCAGTTGCCTGGGGCTTACTCCAGTTGTCTTGGGCTTGCTCCAGTTGTCTAGGCCTTGTTCCAGTTGTCTTGACCTTGCTCCAAATGCCTTGCGCTTGCTCCAGTTGTCTTGGGCTTGCTCCAGTTGTCTTGGGCTTGCTCCAGTTGTCTTGGAATTGCTCCATTTGTCTTGGGCTTGCTCCAGTTGTCTTAGGCTTGCTCCAGCTGTCTTGGGCTTGCTCAAGTTGTCTTGGGCTTGCTCCAGTTGTCTTAGGCTTGCTCCAGCTGTCTTGGGCTTGCTCAAGTTGTCTTGGGCTTGCTCCAGTTGTCTTGGCCTTGCTCCAGTTGTCTAGGCCTTGTTCCAGTTGTCTTGACCTTGCTCCAAATGCCTTGCGCTTGCTCCAGTTGTCTTGGGCTTGCTCCAGTTGTCTTGGGCTTGCTCCAGTTGTCTTGGAATAGCTCCATTTGTCTTGGGCTTGCTCCAGTTGTCTTAGGCTTGCTCCAGATGTCTTGGGCTTGCTCAAGTTGTCTTGGGCTTGCTCCAGTTGTCTTGGGCTTGCTCAAGTCGTTATGGGATTGCTCCAGTTTTCTTTGCCTTGCTCCAGATGCCTTAGTCTGGCTCCAGTTGTCTTGGGCTTGCTCCACTTTCCTTGGCCTTGCTCCAGTTCTCTTGGACTTGCTCCAGTTGTCTTGGACTTGCTCCAGTTGTCTAGAGCTTGCTCCAGTTGTCTTGATGTTGCTCCAGGTGTCTTGGGCTTTCTCCAGTTGTCTTGGGATTGGTCCAGTTGTCTTAGCCTTGCTCCAGTTGTCTTGGGCTTGCTTCACTATTCTTGGTCTTGCTCCATTCATCTTGGGCTTGGTCCAGTTCTCTTGGCCTTGCTGTTGTTGTCTTGTGCTTGCACCAGTTGTCTTGGGCTTGATCCAGTTTTTTAGGGCTTGCTCCAATTGTCTTGGCCTTGATCCAGTTGTCTTGGGCTTGCTCCAGTTGTCTTGGGCTTGCTCCAGTAGTCTTGGGCTTACTCCAGTTGTCTTGGAGTTGCTCCAGTTGTCTTGGGCTTGCACCAGTTGTCTTGGCCTTGCTCCAGTTGTCTTGGGCTTGCTCCAGTTGTCTTGAGCTTGATCCAGTTGTCTTGGCCTTGCTCCAGTCCTCTTGGACTTGCTCCACTTGTCCTGGCCTTGCTCTAGTTGTTTTAGGATTGCTTCAGTTGTCTTGGCCTTTCTTTAGTTGTCTTGGCCTTGCTCCAGTTGTCTTGGCCTTGCTCCAGTTGTCTTGAGCTTGCGCCAGTTGTCTTGGCCTCGCTCCTGATGTCTTGGCCTTGCTCCATTTTGTCTTGGGCTTGCTCCAGTTATCTTGGCCTTGCTCCAGGTTTCTAGACCTGGGTCCAGTTGTCTTGGGCTTGCTCCAGTTGTCTTGAGCTTGCTCCAGTTGTCTTGGCCTTGCTCCAGTTGTCTTGAGCTTGCGCCAGTTGTCTTGGCCTCGCTCCTGATGTCTTGGCCTTGCTCCATTTTGTCTTGGGCTTGCTCCAGTTATCTTGGCCTTGCTCCAGGTTTCTAGACCTGGGTCCAGTTGTCTTGGGCTTGCTCCAGTTGTCTTGAGCTTGCTCCAGTTGTCTTGGCCTTGCTCCAGTTGTCTTGAGCTTGCGCCAGTTGTCTTGGCCTCGCTCCTGATGTCTTGGCCTTGCTCCATTTTGTCTTGGGCTTGCTCCAGTTATCTTGGCCTTGCTCCAGGTTTCTAGACCTGGGTCCAGTTGTCTTGGGCTTGCTCCAGTTGTCTTGAGCTTGCTCCAGTTGTCTTGGCCTTGCTCCAGTTGTCTTGAGCTTGCGCCAGTTGTCTTGGCCTCGCTCCTGATGTCTTGGCCTTGCTCCATTTTGTCTTGGGCTTGCTCCAGTTATCTTGGCCTTGCTCCAGGTTTCTAGACCTGGGTCCAGTTGTCTTGGGCTTGCTCCAGTTGTCTTGAGCTTGCTCCAGTTGTCTTGGCCTTGCTCCAGTTGTCTTGAGCTTGCGCCAGTTGTCTTGGCCTCGCTCCTGATGTCTTGGCCTTGCTCCATTTTGTCTTGGGCTTGCTCCAGTTATCTTGGCCTTGCTCCAGGTTTCTAGACCTGGGTCCAGTTGTCTTGGGCTTGCTCCAGTTGTCTTGAGCTTGCTCCAGTTGTCTTGGCCTTGCTCCAGTTGTCTTGAGCTTGCGCCAGTTGTCTTGGCCTCGCTCCTGATGTCTTGGCCTTGCTCCATTTTGTCTTGGGCTTGCTCCAGTTATCTTGGCCTTGCTCCAGGTTTCTAGACCTGGGTCCAGTTGTCTTGGGCTTGCTCCAGTTGTCTTGAGCTTGCTCCAGTTGTCTTGGCCTTGCTCCAGTTGTCTTGAGCTTGCGCCAGTTGTCTTGGCCTCGCTCCTGATGTCTTGGCCTTGCTCCATTTTGTCTTGGGCTTGCTCCAGTTATCTTGGCCTTGCTCCAGGTTTCTAGACCTGGGTCCAGTTGTCTTGGGCTTGCTCCAGTTGTCTTGAGCTTGCTCCAGTTGTCTTGGCCTTGCTCCAGTTGTCTTGAGCTTGCGCCAGTTGTCTTGGCCTCGCTCCTGATGTCTTGGCCTTGCTCCATTTTGTCTTGGGCTTGCTCCAGTTATCTTGGCCTTGCTCCAGGTTTCTAGACCTGGGTCCAGTTGTCTTGGGCTTGCTCCAGTTGTCTTGAGCTTGCTCCAGTTGTCTTGGCCTTGCTCCAGTTGTCTTGAGCTTGCTCCAGTTGTCTTGGCCTTGCTCCAGTTGTCTTGGACTTGCTCCACTTGTCCTGGCCTTGCTCTAGTTGTTTTGGGATTGCTTCAGTTGTCTTGGCCTTTCTTTAGTTGTCTTGGCCTTGCTCCAGTTGTCTTGGGCTTGCTCCAGTTGTTTTTGGCTTGCTCCAGTTGTCTTGGTCTTGCTCCAGTTGTCTTAGACTTGCTCCAGTTGTCTTGGCCTTGCTCCAGTTGTCTTGGGCTTGCTCTAATTGTCCTGGGCCTGCTCCAGTTTTCTTTGGTTTGCTCCAGTTGTCTTGGGCTTGCCCCAGTTGTCTTGGCCTTGCTCCAGTTGTAAAGGCCATGCCCCAGTTATCTTGGCCTTGCTCCAGTTGTCCTGAGATTGCTTCAGTTGTCTTGGGCTTGCTACAGTTGTCTTGGGCTTGCTCCAGTAGTCTTTGCATTGCTACAGTTGTCTTGGCCTTGCTCCAGTTGTCTTGGGCTTGCTCCAGTTGTCTTGGCCTTGCTCCAGTTATCTTAAGCTTGCTCCAGTCCTCTTGGGTTTCCTCCAGTTGTCTTGGGCTTGCTCCAGTAGTCTTTGCATTGCTACAGTTGTCTTGGCCTTGCTCCAGTTGTCTTGGGCTTGCTCCAGTTGTCTTGGCCTTGCTCCAGTTGTCTTGAGCTTGCGCCAGTTGTCTTGGCCTCGCTCCTGATGTCTTGGCCTTGCTCCATTTTGTCTTGGGCTTGCTCCAGTTATCTTGGCCTTGCTCCAGGTTTCTAGGCCTGGGTCCAGTTGTCTTGGGCTTGCTCCAGTTGTCTTGGACTTGCTATAGGGCTTGCTCCAGTTGACTTGGGCTTGCTCTAGTTGTCTTGAGTTTTCTCCAGTTGTCTTGAACATGCTCTAGTCTTCATGGGCTTGCTCCAGTTGTCTTGGCCTTGCTCCAGTTACTTAGTCTTGCTCCATTTGTCTTGGGATTGCTCCAATTTTTTTGGCCTTGCTCCATTTGTCTTGATCTTGCTCTAGTTGTCTTGGCCTTGTTCCAATTATCTTGGACTTTCTCCAGTTGTCTAGGGCTTGCTCCACTAGTCTTGGCCTTGCTCCAGGTGTCTTTGACTTTCTCCAGTTGTTTGGGCTTGCTCCAGTTGTCTTGGCCTTGCTCCAGTTGTCTTGGGCTTGCTCTAGTTGTCTTGGGCTTGCTCTCCTATTCTTGGTCTTGCTCCAGTCGTCTTGGGCTTGCTCCAGTTGTCTTAGTCTTGCTCCAGTTGTATTGGCCTTGCTTCAGCTGTCTTGGACTTGCTTCAGTTGTCTTGGGCTTTCTCCAGTTGTCTTGGGCTTACTCCAACTGTTTTGGCCTTGCTCCAGTTTTCTTGAGCTTGCTCCAGTTGTCTTCACCTTGCTCCAGTTTTCTTGGGCTTGCTCCACTTTTCCTGGCCTTGCTCTAGTAGTTTTGGGCTTGCTTCAGTTGTCTTGGCCTTGCTCCAGTTGTCTTGGAAAGGCTCCAGTTGTCTTGGCCTTGCTTCAGTTGTCTTGGGCTTGCTCCAGTTGTCTTGGCCTTGCTCCAGTTGTCTTGGCCTTGCTCCAGTTGTCTTGGACTTGCTCCAATCGTCTTGGTCTTGCTCCAGTTGTCTTTGGCTTGCTCCCCTTGTGTTGGGTTTGCTCCAGATGTTTTGGGCTTGCTCCATTTTTCTTGGGCTTGCTCCAGTTGTCTTGAACTTGCACCAGTTGTCTTGGACTCGCTCCAGTTGTCTTGGGCATGCTCCAGTCGTCTTGGACTTGCTCCATATCTCTTGAGCTTGCTGCAGTTGTCTTGGGTTTGCTCCAGTTGTCTTTGGCTTGCTCCACATGTCTAACCTTGCTCCAGTTTTCTTGGGCTTGCTTTAGTTGTCTTGGCTTTTCAGTTGTGTTGGCCTTCCTCCAGTTGTCTTGGGCTTGCTCCAGTTGTCTTTGTCTTGCTCCAGTTCTCTTGGACTTGCTCCAGTTGTCTTGGGTTTGCTCCAGTTGTTTTGGGCTTGCTCAAGTTGTCTGAAGCTTGCTCCAGTTGTCTAAGACTTGCTCCAAAATCTTGGACTTGCTCCAGTTGCCTTGGCCTTGCTCTAGTTGTCTTAAGCATGCAACAGTCGTCTTGGGCTTGCTCCACTTCTCTTGGGCTTGCACCAGTTTTCTTGGGCTTGCTCCACTTGTCTTGGGCTTGCTCCAGTTGTCTTGGCCTTGCTCCAGTTGCCTTGGACTTGCTCCATTTGTCTTGGGCTTTGTCCAGTAGTCTTGGGATTGCTCTAGTTTTCTTGGCCTTTCTCCAGTTGTCTTGGGCTTGCTCCAGTTGTCTTGGGCTTTGTCCAGTTGCCTTGGGTTGCTCCAGTTGTCTTGAGTTTGCTCCAGTTGTTTTGGCCTTGCTCCAGTTGTATTGGGCTTGCTCGAGTTGTCTTGGTCTTGCTCGAGTTCTCTTGGGCTTACTTAAGTTGTCTTGGGCTTGCTCCAGTTGTCTTGGGCTTGCTCTAGTTGTCTTGGGCTTGCTCCAGTTGTCTTGGGATTGCTCCAGTTGTCTTGGGCTTGCTCTCATTGTCTTGGGCTTGCTTCAGTTGTTTTCGGCTAGCTCAAGTTGTCTTGGGCTCGCTTCAATTTTCTTGGCCTAGCTCCAGTTGTCTTGGACTTGCTCCAGTTGTGTTGGGATTGCTCCAGTTGTCTTCAGCTAGCTCCAGTTGTCTTTGCCTTGCTCCAGCTGTCTTGGGCTTGCTCTAGTTGTCCAGGGCTTACTCCAGTTGTCTTGGCCTTGCTCCAGTTATCTTGGGTTTGCTCTAGTTGTCTTGGCCTTGCTCCAGTTGTCTTGGGCATGCTCCAGTTGTCTTGAGCTTGCTCCAGATGTATTGGCCTTGCTCCAGTTGACTTGGACTTGCTCCAATTGTCCTGGCCTTGCTCCAGTTGTTTTGAACTTGCTTCAGATGTCTTGGCCTTGCTCCAGTTGACTTGCACTTGCTCCAGCTGTCTTGGGCTTGCTCCAGTTGTCTTGGACATGCTCCAGTTGTCTTGGCCTTGCTCCAGTTGTATTTGGCTTGCTCCAGTGGTTTTGGCCTTGCTCCAGGTTCCTTGGCCTTGCTCCACTTGTCTTAGGCTGGCTCCAGTTGTCTTGGGCTTGCTCCATTTGTCTTTCGCTTGCTCCAGTTGTCTTGGCCTTGCTCCAGTTGTCTTGGACTTGCTCCAGTTGTCTTGGCCTTGCTCCAGTTGTCTTGTCTTGCTCCAGTTGTCTTTGGATTAATCCAGTTGTCTTGGGCTTGCTCCAGTTGTCTTGGGCCTGCTCCAGTTGTGTTGTGTTTGCTTCAGTTGTCTTAGGCTTGCTCCAGTTGTCTTGGGCTGTCTCTAGTTGTCTTGGCCTTGCTCCAGTTATCTTAAGCTTGCTCCAGGTGTCTTGGGCTTGCTCCAGTTGTCTTGGGCTTGCTCCTGTAGTCTTGGCATTGCTCCAGTTGTCTTGGCCTTGCTCCAGTTGTCTTGGGCTTGCTCCAGTTGTCTTGGCCTTTCTCCAGTTGTCTTGGCCTTGCTCCAGTTGTCTTGAGCTTGCTCCAGTTGTCTTGGCCTTGCTCCAGATGTCTTGGCCTTGCTCCAGTTGCCTTGGACTTGCTCCAGTTGTCTTGGGCTTGCTTCAGTAGTCTTGGGCTTGCTCCAGGATTCTTGGAATTTCTCCAGTTGTCTTGGGCATGCTCCAGTTGTCTTGGGCTTTCTCCAGTTGCCTTGGGTTTGCTCCAGTTGTCTTAAGCATGCTCCAGATGTTTTGGCCTTGCTCCAGTTGTATTGGGCTTGCTCCAGTTGTCTTGGTCTTGCTTCAGTTGTCCTGGGCCTTCTCCCATTGTCTTGGGCTTGCTCCAGTTGTCTTGGGATTGCTCCAGGTTTCTTGGGCTATCTCCAGTTGACATTGCCTTGCTGCAGTTGTCTTGGGCTTGATCCAGTTGTCCAGGGCGTACTCCAGTTGTCTTGGCCTTGCTCCAGTTATCTTGGGCTTGCTCTAGTTGTCTTGGCCTTGCTCCAGTTGTCTTGGGCATGCTCCAGTTGTCTTGAGCTTGTTCCAGTTGTATTGGCCTTGCTCCAGTTGACTTCGACTTGCTCCACTTGTCCTGGTCTTGCTCCAGTTGTTTTGGGCTTGCTCCAGTTGTCTTGAGCTTGTTCCAGTTGTATTGGCCTTGCTCCAGTTGACTTCGACTTGCTCCACTTGTCCTGGTCTTGCTCCAGTTGTTTTGGGCTTGCTTCAGATGTCTTGGCCTTGCTCCAGTTGTCTTGCACTTGCTCCAGCTGTCTTGGGCTTGCTCCAGTTTTCTTGGACTTGCTCCAGTATTCTTGGCCTTGCTCCAGTTGTCTTTGGCTTGCTCCAGTTGTTTTGGCCTTTGTCCATTTTTCTTGGCCTTTCTCCAGTTGTCTTTGGCTGGCTCCAGTTGTCTTGGGCTTGCTCCAGTTGTCATTGCATTGCTCCAGTTGTCTTGGACTTGCTCCAGTTGTCTCAGGCTTGCTCCAGTTATCTTGACTTGCTCCAGTTGTCTTTGGATTCATCCAGTTGTCTTGGGCTTGCTCCAGTTGTCTTGGGCCTGCTCCAGTTGTCTTGGGTTAGCTTCAGTTGTCTTGGGCTTGCTCCAGTTGTCTTGTGCTGTCTCTAGTTGTCTTGGCCTTGCTCCAGTTGTCTTAAGCTTGCTCAAGGTGTCTTGGGCTTGCTCCACAAGCCTTGGAATTGCTCAAGTTGTGTTGGCCTCGCTCCAGTTGTCTTCGTCTTGCTCCAGTTGTCTTGGCCTTGCTCCAGTCGTCTTGGCCTTGCTCCAGTTGTCTTGAGCTTGCTCCAGTTGTCTTGGCCTTGCTCCAGATGTGTTGGCCTTGATCCAGTTGTCTTGGGCTTGCTCCAGTTGTCTTGGCCTTCCTTCAGTTGTCTTGGCCTTGCTTCAGTTTCCTTGGGCATGCTCCAGTTATCTTGGGCTTGCTATAGTTGTCTTGAGCTTGCTCCAGTTGTCTTGGGATCGCTCCAGTTGTCTTGGCCTTGCTCCAGTTATTTTGGACTTGCTGCACTTGTCTTGGGCTTGCTTCAGTTGTCTTGGGCGTGTCCCAGTTGTCTTGGACTCGCTCCAGTTGTCATGGCCTTGCTCCAGTTGTATTGGGCTTGCTCCAGTTGTCTTGAGCTTGCTCCAGTTGTCAAGGGTTTTCTCCAGTTATTTTGGGCTTGCTCCAGTTGTCTTGGGCTTGCTCCAGTTCTCTTGGACTTGCTTCAGTTATCTTGGTCTCGCTCCAGTTGTCTTGGCCTTGCTCCATTTGTCTTGGGCATGCTCTAGTTGTCTTGGGCTTGCTCCACTTGTCTTGGGCTTGCTCCAGTTTTTTTTGGCTTGCTCCAGTTGTCATGGGCTTTCTCCAGATGTCTTGCCCTTGCTCCAGTTTCCTTTGACTTGCTCCAGTTTTCTTCGGCTATCTCCAGTTGTCTTGGGCTTGCTCCAGTTGTCTTGGGCTAGCTCTAGTTGTCTTGGGATTTCTCAAGTTGCCTTGGGTTTGCTCCACTTGTCCTGGCCTTGCTCCAGTTGCTTTGGCCTATCTTCAGTTGTATTTGATTTGCTCCAGTTGTCTTGAGCTTGCTCCAGTTATCTTGGCCTTTCTCTAGTTCGCTTGGACTACCTCCACTTTTCCTGGCCTTGCTCCAGTTTTTTTAGCTTGCTTCAGTTGTCTTGGCCTTGCTCCAGTTGTCTTGGACTTGCTCCAGCTGACTTGGGCTTGCTTCAGTTGTTCAAAACTTGCTTCAGTTGTCTTGGCCTTGCTCCAGTTGTCTTGGGCTTGCTTCAGCTGTCTTGGCCTTTCTCCAGTTGTCTTGGCCTTGTTCCAGTTGTCTTGGGCTCGCTTTGGTTGTCTTGGGCTTGTTCCAGTTGTCTTAAGCTTGCTCAAGTTGTCTTGGCCTTGCTCCAGCTTTCTAATACTTGCTCCAGTTGTCTTGGCCTTGCACCAGTTGTCTTGGGGTTGCTCCAGTTGTCTTGGGCTTGCTCCGGTTGTCTTGGGCTTGCTCCAGTTGTCTTGACCTTGCTCCAGTTGTTTTGAGCTTCCTCCAGTTTTTTTGGGCTTGCTCCAGTTGTCTTGGGCTTGCTCCAGTTGTCTTGGACTTTCTCCAGTGGTCTTGGGCTTGCTTCAGTTGTCGTGGGCTTGCTCCAATGGTCTTGGCATTGCTCCAGTTGTCTTGGCCTTGCTCCAGTTGTCTTAAGCTTGCTCCAGTTGTCTTGGGCTTGCTCTTGTTGTCTTCGGCTTGCTCTAGTAGTCTTGGCATTGCTCGAGTTTTCTTGGCCTTGCTCCAGCTGTCTTGGGTTTGCTCCAGTTGTCTTGGCCTTACTCCAGTTGTCTTGGCCTTGCTCCAGTTGTCTTGAGCTTGCTCCAGTTTTCTTGCTCTTGCTGCAGATGCCTTGGCCTTGCTCCAGTTGTCTTGGCCTTACTCCAGTTGTCTTGGTCTTGCTCCAGTCGTCGTGGTCTAGCTCCAGTTGTCTGGGGCTTGCTCCAGTTGTCCCTGGCTTGCTCCACTTGTCTTGGGTTTGCTCCAGTTGTTTTTGGCTTGCTCCAGTTTTCTTGGGCTTGCTCCAGTTGTCTTGGACTTGCTCCAGTTATCTTGGACTTGCTCCAGTTGTCTTTGCCTTGCTCCAGTTGTCTTTGGCATGCTCCAGTCGTCTTGGGCTTCCTCCATATCTCTTTGGCTTGCTCCAGTTGTCTTGGGCTTGCTCCAGTTGTCTTTGTCTTGCTCCAGTTGTCTTAACCTTGCTCCAGTTTTCTTGGGCTTGCTCCAGTTGTCTTGGCCTTGCTTCAGTTGTCTTGGCCTTGCTCCAGTTGTTTTGGGCTTGCTCCAGTTGTCTTGGGCTGACTCCAGCTCTCTTGGTCTTGCTCCAGTTGTCTGGGGTTTGCTCCAGTTGTTTTGGGCTTGCTCCAGTTTTCATAAGCTTGCTCCAGTTGCCTTGGACTTGCTCCAGTTATCTTGGACTTGCTCCAGTTGTCTTGGCCTTGCTCTAGTTGTCTAAATCATGCTTAAGTCGCCTTGGGCTTGCTCTACTTTTCTTGGGCTTGCTCCTGTTTTCTTAGGCTTGCTCCACTTCTCTTGTGCTTGCTCCAGTTGTCTTGGCCTTGCTCCAGTTGCCTTGGACTTGTTTCAGTTGTCTTGAGCTTGCTCCAGTTGTCTTGGGCTTGCTCCAGTTTTCGTAGCCTTTCTCGAGTTTCCTTTGCTATACTCCAGTAGTCTTAAGCTTGCTCCAGTTGTCTTGGCCTTGCTTCAGTTGTCTTTGGCTTGCTCAAGTTGTCTTGGGCTGGCTCCAGTTTTCTTACCCTTGCTCTAGTTGTCTTGGACTTGAACCAGTTGTCTTGGGATTGCTCAAGTTGTCTTGGGCTAGCTCCAGTTGTCTTTGCCCTTCTTCAGTTGTCTTGGGCTTGTTCCTGTTGTCCATGGCTTACTCCAGTTTGCTTGGCCTTGATCCAGTTATCTTGGGCTTGCTCTAGTTGTCTTGGCCTTGCTCCAGTGGTCTTGGGCATGCTCCAGTTGTCTTGAGCTTGCTCCTGTTGTATTGGCCTTGCTCCAGTTGACTTGGACTTGCTCCACTTTCCCTGGACTTGCTCAAGTTGTTTAGGGCTTGCTTCAGATGTCTTGGCCTTGCTCCTGTTGTCTTGCACTTACTCCAGCTGTCTTGGGCTTGCTCCAGTTGTCTTGGACTTGCTCCATTTTTCTTGGCCTTGCTCCAGTTGTCTTTGGCTTGCTCCACTTGTCTTGGGCTGGCTCCAGTTGTCTTGGGCTTGCTCCAGTTGTCTTTTCCTTGCTCCAGTTATCTTGGGATTGCTCAAGTTGTCTTGGCCTTGCTCCAGTCGTCTTCGGCTTGCTCCAGTTGTCTTGGCCTTGCTCCAGTTGTCTTGGACTTGCTCCAGTTGTCTTGTCCTTGCTCCAGTTATCTTGGGCTTGCTCCAGTTGTCTTGGGCTTGCTCCAGTTATCTTGACTTGCTCCAGATGTCTTTGGATTAATCCAGTTGTCTTGGTCTTGCTCCAGTTGTCTTGGGCCTGCTCCAGCTGTCTTGGGTTTGCTTCAGTTGTCTTGGGCTTGCTCCAGTTGTCTTCGGCTGTCTCTAGTTGTCTTGGCCTTGCTTTTTTGTCTTAAGCTTGATCCAGGTGTCTTGGGCTTGCTTCAGTTGTCTTGGGCTTGCTCCAGTAGTCTTGGCATTGCTCCAATTGTCTTGGCCTTGCTCCAGTTGTCTTGGTCTTGCTCCAGTTGTCTTGGCCTTGCTCCAGTTGTCTTGGCCTTGCTCCAGTTGTCTTGAGCTTACTCCAGCTCTCTTGGCCTTGCTCCAGATTTCTTGGCCTTGCTCCAGTTGTCTTGGGCTTGCTCCATTTCTCTTGGCCTTTCTCCAGTTGTCTTGGCCTTGCTTCAGTTTTCTTGTGCATGCTCCATTTCTCTTGGCCTTTCTCCAGTTGTCTTGGGCTTGCTACAGTTGTCTTGAGCTTGTTCCAGTTGTCTTGGGCTCGCTCCAGTTGTCTTGGCCTTGATCAAGTTATTTTGGACTTGCAGCACTTGTCTTGGGCTTGCTTCAGTTGTCTTGGGCTTGTCCCAGTTGTCTTGGACTCGCTCAAGTTATCTTGGGCTTGCTCCAGTTGTCTTGGCCTTGCTCCAGTTGTCTTGGACTTGCTCCAGTTGTCTTGAGCTTGCTCCAGTTTTCAAGGGTTTTCTCCAGTTGTTTTGTGCTTGCTCAAGTTGTCTTGGGCTTGCTCCAGTTGTCTTGGACTTGCTCCAGTTATCTTGGTTTTGCTCCACTTGTCTTGGCCTTGCTCCAGTTGTCTTGGACATGCTCCAGTTGTCTTGGGCTTGCTCCACTTGTCTTGGGCTTGCTCCAGTTGTCTTGGGCTTTCTCCAGTTGTCATGGGCTGGCTCCAGATGTCTTGGCCTTGCTCCAGTTGCCTCCGACTTGCTCCAGTTTTCTTCGGCTTGCTCCAGTTGTCTTGGGCTTGCTCCACTTGTCTTGGGCTAGCTCCAGTTGTCTTGAGCTTTCTCAAGTTGCCTTGCGTTTGCTCCACTTGTCCTGGCCTTGCTCCAGTTGCTTTGTCCTTGCTCTAGTTGTATTGGGCTTGCTCCAGTTGTCTTGAGCTTGCTCCAGTTGTCTTGGCCTTACTCCAGTTCTCTTGGACTTTCTCCACTTTTCCTGGCTTTGCTCCAGTTTTTTTAGCTTGTATCAGTTGTCTTGGCCTTGCTCCATTTGTCTTGGACTTGCTCCAGCAGTCTTGGGCTTGCTTCAGTTATCCTGGACTTCCTCCAGTTGTCTTGGCCTTTCTCCAGTTGTCTTGGGCTAGCTCTAGCTTTCTTGGCCTTGCTCCAGTCGTCTTGGCCTTGCTCCAGTTGTCTTCGGCTCGCTTTGGTTGTCTTGGGCTTGCTTCAGTTGTCCTGGATTTCCTCCAGTTGTCTTGGCCTTTCTCCAGTTGTCTTGGGCTTGCTGCAGTTGTCTTGGCCTTGGTCCGATTGTCTTGGGCTTGCTCCAGTTGTACTGACCTTGCTCTAGTTGTTTTGAGGTTGCTCCAGTTTTCTTGGGCTTGCTCCAGTTGTCTTGGGCTTGCTCCAGTTGTCTTGGACTTGCTCCAGTGGTCTTGGGCTTGCTTCAGTTGTCTTGGGCTTGCTCCAGTTGTCTTGGGCTTTCTCCAGTTGTCTTGGCCTTGCTCCAGTTCTCTTAAGCTTGCTCCAGTTGTCTTGGGCTTGCTCCAGTTGTCTTGGCCTTGCTCCAGTTGTCTTGGCCTTGCTCCAGTTTCCTTGAGCTTGCTCCAGTTTTGAAGCCCTTTCTGCAGATGCCTTGGCCTTTCTCCAGTTCTCTTGGACTTGCTCCAGTCGTCGTGGTCTTGCTCTTGTTGTCTTGGGCTTGCTCCAGTCGTGGTGGTCTTGCTCCAGTTGTCCTTGGCTTGCTCCACTTGTCTTGGGGTTTCTCCAGTTGTTTTGGGCTTGCTCCAGTTTTCATGGGCTTGCTCCAGTTGTCTTGGACTTGCACCAGTTATCTTGGACTCGCTCCGGTTGTCTTGGCCTTGCTCCAGTTGTCTTGGGCATGCTCCAGTCGTCTTGGACTTACTCCATATCTCTTGGGCTTGCTCCAGTTGTCTTGGGCTTGCTCCAATTTTCTTAACCTTGCTCCAGTTGTCTTGGGCTTGCTCCAGTTGTGTTGGGCTTGCTCCAGTTTTCTTGGGCTTGCTCCAGTTGTCTTGGGTTTGTTTCAGTTGTTTTGGGCTTGCTCCAGTTGTCTTAAGGTTGCTCCCGTTGTCTTGGACTTGCAACAGTTTTTTTGGACTTGCTCCAGTTGTCTTAACATTGCTCTAGTTGTCTTAAGCATGCTCCAGTCGTCTTGGGCTTGCTCCACTTCTCTTGGGCTTGCTCCAGTTTTCTTGGGCTTGCTCCACTTGTCTTGGCCTTGCTCCAGTTGTCTTGGCCTTGCTCCAATTTCCTTGGAATTGTTTCAGTTGTCTTGGGCTTGCTCCAATAGTCTTGGGCTTGCTCCAGTTTTCTTGGCCTTTCTCCAGCTTTCTTGGGCTTGCTCCAGTTGTCTTGGGCTTTCTCCAGTTGCCTTTGGTTTGCTGCAGTTGTCTAAAGCTTGCTTCAGTTGTTTTGGCCTTGCTCCAGTTGTATTGGTCTTGCTTCAGTTTTCCTGGAAGTTCTCCCGCTGTCTTGGGCTTGCTCGAGTTGTCTTGGGCTTGCTCCAGTTGTCTAGAGCTTGCTCCAGTTGTCTTGGCCTTGCTCCGGTTGTTTTTGGCTAGCTCAAGTTGTCTTGGGCTGGCTCCAGTTTTCTTGGCCTTGCTCTAGTAGCCTTGGACTTGCTCCAGTTCTCTTGGGATTGCTCCAGTTGTCTTGGGCTAGCTCCGGTTGTCTTTGCCTTGCTCCAGTTGTCTTGGGCTTGCTCCAGTTGTCCAGGGCTTACTCCAGTTGTCTTGGACTTGCTCCAGCTATCTTGGGCTTGTTCTAGTTGTCGTGGCCTTGCTCCAGTTGTCTTGGGCATGCTCCAGTTGTCTTGAGCGTGCTCCAGTTGTATTGGCCTTGCTCCAGTTCACTTGGACTTGCTCCACTTGTCCTGGACTTGCTCCAGTTGTTTTGGGCTTGCTTCAGATGTCTTTGCCTTGGTCCAGTTGTCTTTCACTTGCTCCAGCTGTCTTGGGCCTTCTCCAGTTGTCTTGGAATTGCTCCAGTTGTCTTGGCCTTGCTCAAGTTGTGTTGGGCTTGCTCCAGTTTTCTTGGACTTTCTCCAGTTATCTTGACTTGCTCCAGTTGTCTTGGGATTAATCCAGTTGTCTTGGTCTTCCTCCAGTTGTCTTGGGCCTGCTCCAGTTGTCTTGGGTTTGATTCAGTTGTCTTGGGATTGCTCCAGTTGTCTTGGGCTATCTCTAGTTGTCTTGGCCTTGCTCCAGTTGTCTTAAGCTTGCTCAAGGACTCTTGGGCTTGCTCCAGTTGTCTTGGGCTTGCTCCAGTAGACATGGAATTACTCCAGATGTCTTGGCCTTGCTCCAGTTGTCTTGGACTTGCTCCAGTTGTCTTGGCCCTGCTCCAGTTGTCTTGGCCTTGCTCCAGTTGTCTTGAGCTTGCTCCAGTTGTCTTGGCCTTGCTCCAGATGTCTTGGCCTTGCTCCATTTGTCTTGGGCTTGCTCCAGTTGTCTTGGCCTTGCTCCAGTAGTCTTGGCCTTGCTTCAGTTTTCTTGGGCATGCTCGAGTTGACTTCATTTGTCTTGAGCTTGCTCCAGTTGTCTTGGCCTTGCTCCAGTTATTTTGGACTTGCTGCACTTGTCTTGGACTTGCTTCAGTTGTCTTGGGCTTGTCCCAATTGTCTTGGACTTGCTCCAGTTGTCTTGGGCCTCCTCCAGTTGTCTTGAGCTTGCTCCAGTTGTCATGGGCTTGCTCCAGTTGTCTTGGCATTGCTCCAGTTGCCTTGGACTTGCTCCTGTTTTCTTGGTCTTGCTCCAGTTGTCTTGGGCTTGCTCCAGTTTTCTTGGGCTTGATCCAGTTGTCTTGGGCCAGCTCCAGTTGTCTTGGGCTTTTTCAAGTTGCCTTGGGTTTGCTCCACTTGTCCTAGCCTTGCTCCAGTTGCTTTGGCCTTGCTCCAGTTGTATTGGGATTGCTCTAGTTGTCTTGAGCTTGCTCCAGTTGTCTTGGCCTTGCTCCAGTTGCTTTGGCCTTGCTCCAGTTGTATTGGGATTGCTCTAGTTGTCTTGAGCTTGCTCCAGTTGTCTTGGCCTTGCTCCAGTGCTCTATAACTTCCTTCAGTTTTCCTGGCCTTGCCACAGTTTTTTTAGCTTGCTCCAGTTGTCTCGGGCTTGCTCCAGTTGTTTTGCCCTTACTCCGATTGTCTTGGGCTTGCTTAATTTGTCTTGACCTTGCTCCAGTTGTCTTGGGCTTGCTCCAATTGTCTTAGCCTTGCTCCAGTAGTCTTGGGCTTGCTCCAGTTGTCTTGGCCTTGCTCCAAGTGTCCTGGCCTTGCTTCAGTTGTCTTGGCCTTGCTCCAATTATCTTGGGTTTGCTCCAGTTCTCTTGGCCTTGCTCCAGTTGTCTTGGACTTTCTCAAGTTATCTTCGGCTTGCTCCTGTTGTCGTGGCCTTGCTCCCATTGTCTTGGGCTTGCTACAGTTTTCTTGGGCTTACACCAGTTGTCTTGGCCTTCCTCCAGTTGTCTTGGTCTTGCTCCAGTTGTTTTGGGCTTGCTCCAGTTGTCTTGGGCTTGCTCCAGTTGTCTTGGGCTTGCTCCAGTTATCTTGGCCCTGCTCAAGTTGTCTTGGGATTGCACCAGTTGTCTTGGTCTTGCTCCAGTTGTCTAGGGTTTTCTCCCGTTGTCTTGACGTTTTCCAGTTGTCTTGTCCTTGCTCCATTTTTCTAAAGTTTGCTCCAGTAGTCTTCGGCTTGCTCCACTTGTCTTGTGCTTGCTCCAGTTTTCTTAGTCCTGATCCACTTGTCTTTGTCTTGCTCCAATTTTCTTGGGCTTGCTCCAGTTTTCTTGGCCTTGCTCCAGTTATCTTGGCCTTGCTCCAGCGGTCTTGGCCTTGCTCCAGACGTTTTGGGCTTGCTCCAGTTGTCTTGGCCTTGCTCCAGTTGTCCTGGCCTTGCTCCAGTTGTCTTGGGCTTGATCCAGTTGTCTTGGGCTTGCTCCAGTTGTATTGGCCTTGCTCCAGTTGTCTTGGGCTTGCTCCAGTTGTCTTGGGCTTGCTTCAATTGTAAGGGGCCCCCTCCAGCTGTCTTGGGCTTTCTCAAGTTGTCTTGACCTTGTTCCAGTTAACTTGGGCTTGCTCCAGTTGCCTTGGGCTTGCTCCAGTTGTCTTGGGCTTGCTCCAGTTATCTTGGCCTTGCTCCAGTTTTCTTGGTCTTGCTTGAGTTGTCTTGGGCTTGGTCCAGTTTTCTTGGGCTTGCTCCAGTTGTCATCGGCTTGCTCTAGTTTTCTTGGGCTTGTTCCAGTTGTCTTGGGTTTGCTCCAGTTGTCTTGGGCTTGCTCCAGTTGTCTTGGGTTTGCTCCAGTTGTCTTGGACTTGCTCCAGATGTCTTCGGCTTGCTCCAGTTGTCTTGGGCTTGCTCCAGTTGTCTTGGACTTGCTCCAGTTGTCTTGGGCTTGCTCCAGTTGTCTTGGGCTTGCTCCAGTTGTCTTGGGCTTGCTCCAGTTGTCTTGGGCTTGCTCCAGTTGTCTTGGCCTTGCTCCGGTTGTCTTTGACTTGCTCTAGTTGTCTTGGACTTGCTCCAGTTGTCTCGGCCTTTCTCCAGCTGTCTTGGCCTTGATCCAATTGTCTTGGGCTTGCTCCATTTGTCTTGGGCTTCCTCCAGTTGTCTTAGCCTTGCTCCACTTGTCTTGGCCTTGCTCCAGTTGTCTTGGGCTTGCTCCAGTTGTCTTGGGCTTGCTCCAATTGTCTTAGGCTTGCTCCAATTTTCTTGGCCTTGCTCTAGTTGTCTTGGAATTCCTTCAGTTTTCTTGGGCTTGTTTCAGTTGTCTTGGCCTTGCTCCATTTGTTTTGGGCTTGCTCTAGTTGTCTTGGGCTTGCTCCAGTTGTCTTGGGCTTGCTCCAGCTGTCCTGGCCTTACTCCAGTTGTCTTTGCCATGCTCCAGTTGTCTTGGACTTGCTCCAGTTGTCTTTGGCTTGCTCCAGTTGTCTTGGCCTTGCTCCATTGTCTTGGCCTTGCTCCAGTTGTCTTGAGCTTGCTCAAGTTGTCTTGTGCTTGCTCTAGTTGTCTTGGACTTGCTCCAATTATTTTGGGCTTGCTCCAATTGTCTTGGGCTTGCTCCATTTGTCTTGGCCTTGCTCCAGTTGTCTTGGCCTTGCTCCAGTTGTCTTGGTATTGCTCCAGTTGTCTTAATGTTGGTCAAGTTGTCTTGGGCTTGCTCCACTTATCTTGGGCTTGCTCCGGTTGTCTTGGACTTGCTCCAGTTTCCTTGGGCTTGATTGGATTTTCTTGGACTTGTTCGAGTTGTCTTGGACTTGCTCCAGGTGTCTTGAACTTGCTCCGGTGATTTTGAGCTTGATCCAGTTTTCTTGGGCTTGCTCCAGTTGTCTTGGGCTGGCTCCAGTTTTTTTAGACTTGCTCCAGTGGTCTTGGGCTTGTTCCAGTTGTCTTGGGCTTGCTCCAGATGTCTTGGACTTGCTCCAATTGTCTTGGGCTTGCTCCACATTTCCTGGCCTTGCTCCAGTTGCATTAGTCTTGCTCCAGTTTTATTTGGCTTGCTCCAGTTGTCTTGGCCTTGCTCCGGATGTATTCAACCTGATCCCGTTGTCTTGGACTTGCTCCAGTTGTCTTGGCCTTGATCCCGTTGTCTTGGGCTTGCTCCAGTTGTTTTAGGCTTCCTCCAGTTTTCTGGCCTTGCTCCAGTTGTCTTGGTATTTTTTGAGTTGTTTTGGGCTTGCTCCACTTGTCTTGGGCTTGCTCCATTTATCTTGGGCTTGCTCCAGTTGTCTTGGCCGTGCTCCTGTTGTCTTGGGCTTGCTCCAGTTGTCTTGGCCTTGCTCCAGTTGTCTTAGTCTTGCTCCAGTTGTTTTAAGCTTCCTCAACTTGTCTTGGGCTTGCTCCAGTAGTCTTGGGCTTACTCCAGTTGTTTTGGTCCTTCTTCAGTTGTCTTGGGCTTGCTCCAGTTGTCTTAGACTTACTACAGTTTTCTTGGCCTTGCTCCAGTTGTCTTGGCCCTGCTCCAGTTGACTTGGGCTTGCTCCAGTTGTCTTAGACTTACTACAGTTTTCTTGGCCTTGCTCCAGTTGTCTTGGCCCTGCTCCAGTTGACTTGGGCTTGCTCAAGTTGTCTTAGGCTTGCTTCAGTTGTTTTGGCCTTGCTCCAGTTGTCTTGGCCTTGCTCCAGCTGTCTTGGCCTTGATCCAGTTGTCTTTGCCTTGCTCCAGGTATCTTGGGCTTGCTCCAGTTGTCTTGGGCTTGCTCCAGTTTTATTGGGCTTACTCTGGTTGTCTTGGGCTTGCTCCTGTTGTCTTTGCCTTGCTCCAGTTTTCTTGGCCTTGCTCCAGTTGTCTTGGGCTTGCTTCAGTTGTCTTCGGCTTGCTCCAGTTATCTTGGGCTTGCTCTAGTTGTCGTGGGTTTGCTCCAGTTGTCTTGGCCTTGCTCCAGTTGCATATGTCTTCCTCCACTTGTCTAGGGCTTGCTCCAGTTGTCTTGGGCTTGCTGCATTTGTCTTGGGCTTGCTCGTGTTGTCTTGACCTTGCTCCAGTTGTCTTGAGCTTGCTCCAGTTTTCTTGGGCTTGCTCGTGTTGTCTTGACCTTGCTCCAGTTGTCTTGAGCTTGCTCCAGTTTTCTTGGGCTTGCTCCAGTAATCTTGGACTTGCTCCAGTTGTCTTGGACTTGCTCCAGTTTTCTTGGGCTTGCTCCAGTTGTCTTGGGCTTGCTCCAGTTGTCTTGGGCTTGCTCCAGTTATCTTCAGCTTGCTCCTCTTTTCTTGGCCTTGCTCCCATTGTCTTGGCCATGCTCCAGTTGTCTTGGCCTTGCTCCAGTAGTCTTGGCCTTGCTTCAGTTTTCTTGGGCATGCTCGAGTTGACTTGAGTTTGCTTCATTTGTCTTGAGCTTGCTCCAGTTGTCTTGGGCTCTCTCCAGTTGTCTTGGCCTTGCTCCAGTTATTTTGGACTTGCTGCACTTGTCTTGGACTTGCTTCAGTTGTCTTGGGCTTGTCCCAATTGTCTTGGACTTGCTCCAGTTGTCATGGGCTTGCTCCAGTTGTCTTGGCCTTGCTCCAGTTGCCTTGGACTTGCTCCAGTTTTCTTGGTCTTGCTCCAGTTGTCTTGGGCTTGCTCCAGTTTTCTTGGGCTTGCTCCAGTTGTCTTGGGCCAGCTCCAGTTGTCTTGGGCTTTTTCAAGTTGCCTTCGGTTTGCTCCACTTGTCCTAGCCTTGCTCCAGTTGCTTTGGCCTTGCTCCAGTTGTATTGGGATTGCTCTAGTTGTCTTGAGCTTGCTCCAGTTGTCTTGGCCTTGCTCCAGTTGCTTTGGCCTTGCTCCAGTTGTATTGGGATTGCTCTAGTTGTCTTGAGCTTGCTCCAGTTGTCTTGGCCTTGCTCCAGTGCTCTATAACTTCCTCCAGTTTTCCTGGCCTTGCCACAGTTTTTTTAGCTTGCTCCTGTTGTCTTGGGCTTGCTCCAGTTGTTTTGGCCTTACTCCAATTGTCTTGGGCTTGCTTAATTTGTCTTGACCTTGCTCCAGTTGTCTTGGGCTTGCTCCAATTGTCTTAGCCTTGCTCCAGTAGTCTTGGGCTTGCTCCAGTTGTCTTGGGCTTGCTCCAGTTGTCTTGGGCTTGCTCCAGTTATCTTGGCCTTGCTCAAGTTGTCTTGGGATTGCACCAGTTGTCTTGGTCTTGCTCCAGTTGTCTAGGGTTTTCTCCCGTTGTCTTGACTTTTTCCAGTTGTCTTGTCCTTGCTCCATTTTCCTAAAGTTTGCTCCAGTAGTCTTCGGCTTGCTCCACTTGTCTTGTGCTTGCTCCAGTTGTCTTAGCCCTGCTCCACTTGTCTTTGTCTTGCTCCAATTTTCTTGGGCTTGCTCCAGTTTTCTTGGCCTTGCTCTAGTTATCTTGGCCTTGCTCCAGTGGTCTTGGCCTTGCTCCAGACGTTTTGGTCTTGCTCCAGTTGTCTTGGCCTTGCTCCAGTTGTCCTGGCCTTGCTCCAGTTGTCTTGGGCTTGATCCAGTTGTCTTGGGCTTGCTCCAGTTGTATTGGCCTTGCTCCAGTTGTCTTGGGCTTGCTCCAGTTGTCTTGGGCTTGCTTCAATTGTAAGGGGCCCCCTCCAGCTGTCTTGGGCTTTCTCAAGTTGTCTTGACCTTGTTCCAGTTAACTTGGGCTTGCTCCAGTTGCCTTGGGTTTGCTCCAGTTGTCTTGGGCTTGCTCCAGTTGTCTTGGCCTTGCTCCAGTTGTCATCGGCTTGCTCTAGTTTTCCTGGGCTTGTTCCAGTTGTCTTGGGTTTGCTCCAGTTTTCTTGGGCTTGCTCCAGTTGTCTTGGGTTTGCTCCAGTTGTCGTGGACTTGCTCCAGATGTCTTCGGCTTGCTCCAGTTGTCTTGGGCTTGCTCCAGTTGTCTTGGCCTTGCTCCAGTTGTCCTTGGCTTGCTCCAGTTGTCTTGTGCTTGCTCCAGTTGTCTTGGGCTTGCTCCAGTTGTCTTGGGCTTGCTCCA
>SZWC01001352.1:238075-260687 GCA_023375785.1 Penium margaritaceum
CTTGCTCCAGTTGTCTTGTGCTTGCTCCAGTTGTCTTGGGCTTGCTCCAGTTGTCTTGGCCTTGCTCCAGTTGTCTTAGTCTTGCTCCAGTTGTTTTGAGCTTGCTCCACTTGTCTTGGGCTTGCTCCAGTTGCCTTGGCTTACTCCAGTTGTTTTGGTCCTTCTTCAGTTGTCTTGGGCTTGCTCCAGTTGTCTTAGACTTACTACAGTTTTCTTGGCCTTGCTCCAGTTGTCTTGGCCCTGCTCCAGTTGACTTGGGCTTGCTCAAGTTGTCTTAGGCTTGCTTCAGTTGTCTTGGGCTCGCTCCAGCTGTCTTGGCCTTGATCCAGTTGTCTTTGCCTTGCTCCAGTTATCTTGGGCTTGCTCCAGTTGTCTAAGGCTTGCTTCAGTTGTATTGGGCTTACTCCGGTTGTCTTGGGCTTGCTCCTGTTGTCTTTGCCTTGCTCCAGTTTTCTTGGCCTTGCTCCAGTTGTCTTGGGCTTGCTTCAGTTGTCTTCAGCTTGCTCCAGTTATCTTGGGCTTGCTCCAGTTGGCGTGAGTTTGCTCCAGTTGTCTTGGCCTTGCTTCAGTTGCATACGTCTTGCTCCAGTTGTCTAGGGCTTGCTCCAGTTGTCTTGGGCTTGCTGCATTTGTCTTGGGCTTGCTCGTGTTTTCTTGACCTTGCTCCAGTTGTCTTGAGCTTGCTCCAGTTTTCTTGGGCTTGCTCCAGTAATCTTGGACTTGCTCCAGTTGTCTTGGACTTGCTCCAGTTGTCTTGGGCTTGCTCCAGTTGTCTTGGGCTTGCTCCAGTTGTCTTGGGCTTGCTCCAGTTATCTTCAGCTTACTCCTCTTTTCTTGGCCTTGCTCCCATTGTCTTGGCCATGCTCCAGTTTTCTTGGCCTTGCTCCAGTTGTCTTGGGCTTGCTCCAGTTGTCTTGGCCTTGCTACAGATTCCTTGGGCTTGATCCAGTTGTCTTGGGCTTGCTCCAGTTGTCTTGGCCTTGCTCCAGTTGTCTTCGTCTTGCTTCAGTTGTTTTGGGTTTGCTCCAGTTGTCTTGGCCTTGCTGCAGTTGTCTTTGCCTTGCTCCAGTTGTCTTGGCCTTTGCCAAGATGAATTGGGCTTGCTCCAGTTGTCTTTGCCTTGCTTCAGTTGTCTTGGGCTTGCTCCAGTTGTCTTGGCCTTATTCCAGTTGTATTGAGCTTGGTCCGGTTGTCTTCGGTTTGCTCCAGTTGTCTTGGCCTTGCTCCAGTTGTCGGGCTTGCTCCAGTTGTCAAGGGCTTGCTTTAGTTGTCTTGGGCTTGCTCCAGTTGTCAGGGGCCCGCTCCAGTTTTCTTGGGCATGCTCAAGTTGTCTTGACCTTGCTCCATTTGTCTTGGGCTTGCTCCAGCTGTCTTGGGCTTGCTACAGTTGTCATCAGCTTGCTCCAGTTGTCTTGGGCTTGCTCCAGTTGTCTTGGGCTTGCTTCAGTTGTCTTGGGCTTGCTCCAGTTCTCTTTGGCTTGCTCCAGTTGTCTTGGGCTTGCTTCAGTTCTTTTGGGCTTGCTCCAGTTGTCTCGGGCGTGCTCCATTTGTCTTCAGCCTTCTCAAGTTGTCTTGGGCTTGCTCCATTTCTCTTGGGCTTGCTCCAGTTGTCTTGGGCTTCCTCCAGTTCTCTTGGGCTTGCTCCAGTAATCTTGGGCTTGCTCCAGTTTTCTTGGGCTTGCTCCAATTGTCTTGGGCTTGCTCCAGTTGTCTTGGCCATACTCCAGTTGCATTAGTCTTGCTCTAGGTGTCTTTGGGATTTCTCCAGTTGTCTTGGCCTTGCTCTAGATGTCTTCGACTTGATCCCGTTGTCGTGGGCTTGCTCCAGTTGTCTTGGCGTTGATCCTGTTGTCTTGGGCTTGCACCAGTCGTCTTGGTCTTTCTCGAGTTGTTTTGGGCTTGCTCCACTTGTCTTGGGCTTGCTCCAATTGTCGTGGCCCTGCTCCAGTTGTCTTGGGCTTGCTTCAGTTGTCATGGTCTTGCTCCAGTTGTCTTGGTCTTGCTCCAGTTGTTTAAAGCTTGCTCCAGTTGTCTTGGGCTTGCTCCAGTTGTCTTTGGCTTGCTCCAGGTGTCTTGGCCCTACTCCAGTTGTCTTGGGCTTGCTTCAGTTGTCTAGTGCTTGCTCCAGTTGTCTTGGACTTGCTCCAGTTGTCTTGGCCTTGCTCCAGTTGTCTTGGGCTTGCTCTAGTTGTCTTGGGCTTGCTCCAATTGTCTTGTGCTTGCTCTAGTTGTCTTGGCCTTGCTCCAGTCGTCTTGGCCTTTCTCCAGATGTCTAAGCCTTGCTCTAGATGTCTTCGACTTGATCCCGTTGTCGTGGGCTTGCTCCAGTCGTCTTGGCCTTTCTCCAGATGTCTAAGCCTTGCTCTAGATGTCTTGGGCTTGCTCCAGCTGTCTTGGCCTTACTCCAGTTGTCTTGGGCTTGCTTCAGTTGTCTAGTGCTTGCTCCAGTTGTCTTGGACTTGCTCCAGTTGTCTTGGCCTTGCTCCAGTTGTCTTGGGCTTGCTCTAGTTGTCTTGGGCTTCCTCCAATTGTCTTGTGCTTGCTCTAGTTGTCTTGGCCTTGCTCCAGTTGTCTTGGCCTTGCTCCAGTTGTCTTGGCCCTTCTCCAGATGTCTAAGCCTTGCTCTAGATGTTTTGGGCTTGCTCCAGTTGTCTTGGCCTTGCTCCATTTTTCTTGGGCTTGCTCCAGTTGTCTTGGCCTTGCTCCAGTTATCTTGGGCTTGCTCCAGTTGTCTTGGTTTGTTCTAAATGTCTTGGGCTTGCTCCAGTTGTCTTGGGCTTGCTCCACTTGTCTTGGGCTTTCTTCAGTTGTCTTGGGCCCGCTCTATTTTTCTTGACCTTGCTCCAGTTTTCTTGGGCTTGCTCCGATTGTCTTGGTCTTGCTCCAGTTGTCTTGGGCTTGGTCCAGTTTTCTTGGCCTTGCTCCAGTTGTCCTGGCCTCGCTCAAGTTGTCTCGGCCTTGCTCCAGTTGTCTTGGGCTTGCTCCAGTTGTCTTGGCCTTGCTCCAGTTGTCTTGAACGTGCTCCAGTTGTCTTGAAATTGCTCCAGTAGTCTTGGACTTGCTCCAGTTGTCTTAGGCTTGCTCCAGGTGACTTGGGCTTGCTCCAGTTGTCTTGGGATTGCTCCTGCTGTCTTGGGCTTGCTCCAGTTATCTTGGGTTTTCTCCAGTCTCCTTGGCCTTGCTCCAGTTTCCTTAGTCTTGCTCCAGTTTTCTCGGTCTTGCTCCAGTTTTCTGGGCCTTGCTCCAGTTGTCCTGGACTTGCTCCAGTTCTCTTGGGCTTGCTCCAGCTGTCTTGGGCTTGCTCCAGTTGTCTTGGGCTTGCTCCAGTTGTCTTGGGTTTGCTCCAGATGTCTTGGGCTTGCTCCAGTTCTCTTGGGCTTGCTCCAGCTGTCTTGGGCTTGCTCCAGTTGTCTTGGGCTTGCTCCAGTTGTCTTGGGTTTGCTCCAGATGTCTTGGGCTTGCTCCATTTATCTTGCGCTTGCTCCAGTTGTCTTGGCCTTTCTCCAGTTGCATTAGTCTTGCTCCAGTTGTCTTGGGCTTGCTCCAGTTGTCTTGACCTTGCTCCAGTTTTCTTGGAGTTGCTCCAGTTCTCTTGGTCTTGCTCCAGTTGTCTTGGACTTGCTCCAGTTATCTTCAGCTTGCTCCAGTTGTCTTGGCCTTGCTCCAGTTGTCTTGGGTTTGATCTAGTTGTCTTGGGCTGGTTCCAGTTGTCTTGGCCTTGCTCCAGTTGTCTTGGCCTTGCTCCAGTCGTCTTGGCATTTCTCCAGATGAATTGGGCTTGCTCCAGTTGTCTTGGCATTGCTCCAGTTGTCTTGGGCTTGCTCCAGTTGTCTTGGCCTTGCTCTAGTTGTCCTGGGCTTGACCCAGTTGTCTTGGGCTTGCTCCAGTTGTCTTGGCATTGCTCCAGTTGTCTTGGGCTTGCTCCAGTTGTCTTGGCCTTGCTCTAGTTGTCCTGGGCTTGACCCAGTTGTCTTGGGTTTGCTCCAGTTGTCTTGGCCTTGCTCCAGTTGTCTTGGGCTTGCTCCAGTTGTCAATGGCTTGCTCCAGTTGTCTTGGGCTTTTTTCAATTTTCAGGGGCCCGCTCCAGTTTTCTTGGGCATGCTCAAGTTGTCTTGACCTTGCTCCAGTTGTCTTGGGCTTGCTCCAGTTCTCTTGGGCTTGATCCAGTAGTCTTAGGCTTGCTCCAGATGTCTTGGGCTTGCTCCAGTTGTCTTCGGCTTGCTCCAGTTGTATTGGACTTGCTCCAGGTGTCTTGGTCTTGCTCCTATTGTCTTGGCCTGGCTCCAGCTTTCTTGGGCGTGCCACAGTTGTCATCAGCTTGCTCAAGTTGTCTTCGGCTTGCTCCAGTTGTCTTGGGCTTGCGCTAATTGTCTTGGGCTTGCTCCAGTTCTCTTGGGCTTGCTCCAGTTCTCTTGGGCTTGCTCCAGTTGTCTTGGGCTTGTTCTAGTTGTCTTGGGCTTGCTCCAGTGGTCTTGGGCTTGCTCCAGTTGTCTTGAGCTTGCTCAAGTTGTCTTTGGCTTGCTCCAGTGCCCTTGGGCTTGCTCCATTTGTCTTGGGCTTCCTCCAGTTGTCTTGGGCTTGCTCCAGTAATCTTGAGCTTGCTCCTGTTGTCTTGGTCTTGCTCCAATTGTCTTGGGCTTGCTCCAGTTGTCTTGGCCTTGCTCCAGTTGCATTATTCTTGCTCCAATTGTCTTGGGATTTCTCCAGTTGTCTTGGCCTTGTTCCAGTTGTCTTCGGCTTGATCATGTTGTCGTGGGCTTGCTCCAGTTGTCTTGGCGTTGATCCCGTTGTCTTAGGCTTTCTCAAGTTTTCTTGGTCTTTCTCGAGTTGTTTTGGGCTTGCTCCACTTGTCTTGGGCTTGCTCCGATTGTCGTGGCCCTGCTCCAGTTGTCTTGGGCTTGCTCCAGTTGTCTAGGTGTTGCTCCAGTTGTCTTGGTCTTGCTCCAGTTGTTTTGGGCTTGCTCCAGTTGTCTTGGGCTTGCTCCAGTTGTCTTGGGCTTGCTCCAGGTGTCTTGGCCCTGCTCCAGTTGTCTTGGGCTTGCTCCAGTTGTCTAGGTGTTGCTCCAGTTGTCTTGGTCTTGCTCCAGTTGTTTTGGGCTTGCTCCAGTTGTCTTGGGCTTGCTCCAGTTGTCTTGGGCTTGCTCCAGGTGTCTTGGCCCTGCTCCAGTTGTCTTGGGCTTGCTCCAGTTGTCTTGGGCTTGCTTCAGTTTTCTAGGGCTTGCTCCAGTTGTCTTGGACTTGCTCCAGTTTTCTTGGCCTTGCTCCAGTTGTCTTGGGCTTACTCCAGTTATCTTGGGCTTGCTCTTGTTTTCTTGTGCTTGCTCTAGTTATCTAGGCCTTGCTCCAGTTGTCTTGGCCTTGCTCCAGTTGTCTTGGCCCTGCTCCAGATGTCTAGGCCTTCCTCTAGATGTTTTGGGCTTGTTCCAGTTGTCTTGGCCTTGCTCGACTTGTCTTGGACTAGCTCCAGTTGTCTTGGCCCGGTTCCAGTTATCTTGGGCTTGCTCCACTTGTCTTGGGCTTGCTCTAGTTGTCTTGGAATTGCTCCAGTTATCTTGGGCTTGCTCCAGTTGTCTTGGGCTTTCTTCAGTTGTCTTGCGCCCGCTCCAGTTGTCTTGACCTTGCTCCACTTGTCTTGGGCTTGCTCCAGTTGTCTTGGCCTTGCTCCAGTTGTCTTGGGCTTGGTCCAGTAGTCTTGGCCTTGATCCAGTTGTCCTGGCCTCGTCTCAGTTGTCTAGGCCTTGCTCCAGTTGTCTTGGGCTTGCTCCAGTTGTCTTGGGCTTGCTCCAGTTGTTTTGGCCTTGCTCCAGTTGTCTTGAACTTGCTCCAGTTATATTGAAATTTCTCCAGTTGTCTTGGGCTTGCTCCAGTTGTCTTAGGCTTGCTCCAGGTGATGTGGGCTTGCTCCAGTTGTCTTGGGCTTGCTCCTACTGTCTTTGGCTTGCTCCAGAAATCTTGGGTTTTCTCCAACTTTCTTGGCCTTGCTCCAGTTGCCTTAGTCATGCTTCAGTTTTCTTGGTCTTGCTCCAGTTTTCTTGGCCTTGCTCCAGTTTTCCTGGACTTGCTCCAGTTGTATTGGCCATTCTCCAGTTTTCTTGGACTTGCTCCAGTTGTATTTGGTTTGCTCCAGTTGTCTTGGCCTTGCTCCAGGTGACTTGAGCTTTCTCCACTTGTCTTGGGCTTGCTCCAGTTGTCTTGGCCTTGCTCCAGTTGTCTTAGCCTTGCTCCAGTTGTCTTGGGCTTGCTCCAGTTTCTTGGGTTTGCTCCAGTTTTCTTGGGCTTGCTCCAGTTGTCTTGGCCTTGCTCCAGTTGTCTTGTGCTTGCACCAGTTGTCTTGGGCTTGCTCCAGTTTCTTGGGCTTGCTCCAGTTGTCTTGGCCTTGCTCCAGTTGTCTTGGCCTCGCTCCAGTTGTCTTGGCCTTGCTCCAGTTGTCTTGGCCTTGATCCAGTTGTCTTGGGCTTGCTCCAGTTTCTTGGGCTTGCTCCAGTTGTCTTGGCCTTGCTCCAGTTGTCTTGGCCTCGCTCCAGTTGTCTTGGCCTTGCTCCAGTTGTCTTGGCCTTGATCCAGTTGTCTTGGGCTTGATCCAATTGTCTTGGCCTTGCTCCAGTTGTCTTACGCTAGCTCCAGTTGTCTTGGCCTTGCTCCAGTTAACTTGCGTTGGCTCAAGTTATCTTGGGCTTGCTTCAGTTGTCTTGGCCTTCCTCCAGCTTTCTTGGGCTTGCTCCACATGTCTAGGACTTTCTCCAATTGTCTTGGACTTGCTCGAGCTGTATTGGCCTTGCTCCAGTTATCTGTGGCTTGCACCAGTTGTCTTTGGCTTGCTCCAGTTGTCTTGGGCTTGCTCCAGTTGTCTTGGGCTTGCTCCAGTTGTCTTGGCCTTGCTTCAGTTCTCTTGGTCTTGCTCCAGTTGTCTTGGCCTGGCACTAGTTGTCTTTGGCTGGCTACAGTTGTCATCAGCTTGCTCCAGTTGTCTTGGGCTTGCTCCAGTTGTCTTGGGCTTTCTCCAGTTGTCTTGGGCTTGCTCCAGTTCTCTTGGGCTTTCTCCAATTGTCTTGGGCTTGCTCCAATTGTCTTGAGCCTGCTCAAGTTGTCTTGAACTTGCTCCAGTTCTCTTGGCCTAACGCCAGTTGTCTTGGGCTTCCTCAAGTTGCCTTGGGCTTGCTTCAGTAATCTTGGGCTTGCTCCAGTTGTCTTTGGCTTTCTCCAGTTGTCTTGGGCTTGCTCCAGTTGTGTTGGCCTGGCTCCAGTTGCATTAGTCTTGCTCCAGTTTTTTTGGGCTTTCTCCAGTTTTCTTGGCCTTGCTCCAGTTGTCTTCGACTGGATCACGTTGTCGTGGGCTTGCTCAAGTTGTCTGGGTGTTGATCCCGTTGTCTTGGGCTTGGTGCAGTTGTCTTGGTCTTTCTCGAATTGTTTTGGGTCTGCTCCACTTGTCTTGGGCTTGCTCCATTTTTTGTGGCCCTGCTCTAGTTGTCTTGGGCTTGCTCCAGTTGTCTTGGCCTTGCTCCAGTTGTCTTGGTCTTCCTCCAGTTGTTTTGGGCTTGCTCCAGTTGTCTTGGGCTTGCTCCAGTTCTCTTGGGCTTGCTCCAGTTGTCTTGGCCCTGCTCCAGTTGTCTTGGGCTTGCTCCAGTTGTCTTGGGCTTGCTTCAGTTGTCTACTTCTTGCTCCAGTTGTCTTGGACTTGCTCCAGTTGTCTTGGGCTTGCTCTCGTTGTCTTGGCCTTGCTCCAGTTGTCTTGGCCTTGCTCCAGTTGTCTTGGGCTTCCTCCAGTTGTCTTGGGCTTGCTCCAGTTGTCTTGGGCTTGCTCCAGTTCTCTTGGGCTTGCTCCAGTTGTCTTGGCCTTGCTCCAGTTGTCTTGGCCCTGCTCCAGTTGTCTTGGGCTTGCTCCAGTTGTCTTGGGCTTGCTTCAGTTGTCTACTTCTTGCTCCAGTTGTCTTGGACTTGCTCCAGTTGTCTTGGCCTTGCTCCAGTTGTTTTGGGCTTGCTCCAGTTGTCTTGGACTTGCTCCATTTTTCTTGTGCTTGCTCTCGTTGTCTTGGCCTTGCTCAAGTTGTCTTGGCCTTGCTCCAGTTGCCTTGGCCCTGCTCCAGATGTCTAGGCCCTTCTCCAGATGTTTTGGGCTTGCTCCAGTTGTCTTGGCCTTGCTCCATTACTCTTGGGCTTGCTCCAGTTGTCTTGGGCTTGCTCTAGTTCTCTTGGGCTTGCTCCATTTGTCTTGGGCTTGCTCCAGTTGTCTTCGGCTTTCTTCAGTTGTCTAGGGCCCGCTCTTGTTGTCTTGACCTTGCTCGAGTTATCTTGAGCTTGCTCCAATTGTCTTGGCCTTGCTCCACTTGTCTTGGGCTTGGTCTAGTTGTCTTTGCCTTGCTCCAGTTGTCCTGGCCTCGCTCCAGTTGTCTTGGCCTTGCTCCTGTTGTCTTGGCCTTGCTCCAGTTGTCTTGAACTTGCTCTAGTTGTCTTGAAATTGCTCCAGTTGACTTGGGCTTGCTCCAGTTGTCTTAGGCTTGCTCCAGGTGACTTTGGCTTGCTCCAGTTGTCTTGGGCTTGCTCCTGCTGTCTTGGGCTTGCTCCAGTTATCTTTGGTTTGCTCCAGTTTTCTTGGTCTTGCTCCAGTTTTCTTGGCCTTGCTCCAGTTTTCCTTGACTTGCTCCAGTTGTCTTGGCCTTTCTCAAGTTGTCTATGTTTTGCTCCAGATGTATTTGGCTTGCTCCAGTTGTCTTGGCCTTGCTCCAGGTGTTGTGAGCTTTCTCCAATTGTCTTGGGCTTGGTCCAGTTGTCATGGCCTTGCTCCAGTTGTCTTAGCCTTGCTCCAGCTGTCTTGGGCTTGCTCAAGTTTCATTGGGCTTGCTCCAGTTGTCTTGGGCTTGTTCCAGTTGTCTTGACCTTACTCCAGTTGTCTTGTGATTGCACCAGTTGTCTTGGGCTTGCTCCAGTTGTCTTGGGCTTGCTCCAGATGTCTTGGCCATGCTCCAGTTGTCTTGCACTTGGTCCAGTTTTCTTAGGCTTGCTCCACGTGTCTTGGGCTTGCTCCAGTTGTCTTGGCCTTGCTCCAGTTGTCTTGGCCTTGCTCTAGTTGTCTTGGCCTTGCTCCAGTTGTTTTGGCCTTGATCCACTTCTCTTGGGCATGGTCCAATTGTCTTGGCCTTGCCCCAGTTGTCTTACGCTTGCTCCAGTTGGCTTGGCCTTGCTCCAGTTAACTTGGGCTTGCTCAAGTTATCTTGGGCTTGCTTCGATTGTCTTGGCCTTCCTCCAGTTGTCTTGGGTTTGCTCCACATGTCTAGGACTTGCTCCAGTTGTCTTGGGCTTGCTCCAGTTGTCTTGGGCTTGCTCCAGTTGTCTTGGGCTTACTCCAGTTGTCTTAGGCTTTCTCCAGTTGTCTTGGCCTTGCTCAAGTTATTTTGGGCTTGATCCAGTTGTCGTGGGCTTGCTCCAGTTGTCTTGGGCATGCTGCAGATGTCTTGGGCTTGCTCTAGTTGTCTTGACCCTCCTCCAGTTGTCTTGAAATTGCTCCAGTTTTCTTGGGCTTGCTCTAGTAATCTCGGGCTTGTTCTAATTTTCTTGGGCTTGCTCCAGTTGTCTTGGATTTGCTCCAGTTTTCTTGGGCTTGCTCCAGTTGTCTTGGCCTTGCTCCAGTTTTCTTCGTCTTGATCCAGTTGTTTTGGGGTTGCTCCGATTGTCTTGGGCTTGCTCCAGGTCTCTTGGGCTTGCTCAAGTCATCTTGGGCTTGCTCCAGTTATCTTGGCCTTGCACCAGTTGTCTTGGGCTTGATCCAGTAGTCTTGAACTTGCTGTAGTTGTTTTAAGCTTGCTCTAGTTGTCTTGGGCTTGCTCCAGTTGCCTTGGTCTTGCTCCAGATGTCTTGGGCTTGCTCTAGTTGTCTTTGTCTTGCTCCAGTTGTCTTGGCCTTGCTTAAGATGCATTTGTCTTGCTCCAATTGTCTTGGGTTTACTCCAGTTGTCTTGGCATTGCTCCAGTTGTCTTGGAGTTTCTCGAGTTGTCTTCGCCTTGCTCCTGTTGTCTTGGACTTGCTCCAGTTGTCTTGGGCTTGCTCCAGTTGTCTTTGCCTTGGTCCCGTTATCTTTGGCTTGCTCCAGTTGTCTTAGGCTTGCTCCAGTTGTCTTGGCCTTTCTCCAGTTGTCGTGGTCTTTCTCCAGTTGTTTTGGGCTTGCTCCATTTGTCTTAGGCTTGCTCCAATTGTCTTGGGCCTTCTCCACTTGTCTTGGCCCTGCTCCAGTTGTCTTGGGCTTGCTCCAGTTATCTTGGCCTTGCTCCAATTGTCTTAATCTTGCTCCAGTTGTTTTGGGCTTGCTTCAGTTGTCTTGGGCTTGCTCCAGTTGTTTTGGCCTTGCTCCAGCTGTCTTGGCTCTGCTCCAGTTGTCTTGGGCTTGCTCAAGTAGTCTTGGGCTTGCTCCAGTTGTCTAGGGCTTGCTCCAGTTGTCTTGGACTTGCTCCAGTTGTCTTGGGCTTGCTCCAGTTGTCTTGGTCTTGCTCCAGTTGTCTTGTGCTTGCTCTAGTTGTCTTGGCCTTGCTCCAGTTGTCTTGGCCTTGCTCCAGTTGTCTTGGACTTGCTCCAGTTGTCTTGGGCTTGCTCCAGTTGTCTTGGTCTTGCTCCAGTTGTCTTGTGCTTGCTCTAGTTGTCTTGGCCTTGCTCCAGTTGTCTTGGCCTTGCCCCAGATGTCTTGGCCTTGCTCCGGATTTTTTGTGCTTGCTCCAGTTGTCTTGGCCTTGCTCCAGTTGTCTTGGGCTTGCTCCAGTTGTCTTGGGCTTTCTTCAGTTGTCTTGGGCCCGCTGCAGTTATCTTCGGCTTGCTCAAGTTGTCTTGACCTTGCTCCAGTTGTCTTGGGCTTGCTTCAGTTGTCTTGGGCTTGCTCCAGTTGTCCTGGGCTTGCTCCATTTGTCTTGGGCTTGCTCTAGTTGTCTTGGGCTTGCTCCAGTTGTCTTGGACTTGCTTTTGTTGTCTTGTGCGTGTTCCAGGTGTCTTGGGCTTGCTCCAGTTGTCTTGGCCTTGCTTCAGTTGTCTTGGGCTTGCTCCAGTTGTCCCAGTTTTTCTCCAGTTGTCTTGGGCTTGCTCCAGTAGTCTTGGGCTTGCTCCAGTTTTCTTGGGCTTGCTCCAGTTATCATCGGCTTGCTCCAGTTGTCTTGGGCTTGGTCCAGTTGTCTTGGGCGTGCTCCAGTTGTCTAGGGCTTGCTCCAGTTGTCTTGGGCTTGCTCCAGCTGTCTTGGGCTTTCTCAAGTTGTCTTTACCTTGCTCCAGTTATCTTGGGCTTGCTCCAGTTGTCTTGGGCTTGCTCCAATTGTCATGGGCTTGCTCCAGTTGTCTTGGGCTTTCTCAAGTTGTCTTTACCTTGCTCCAGTTATCTTGGGCTTGCTCCAGTTGTCTTGGGCTTGCTCCAATTGTCATGGGCTTGCTCCAGTTGTCTCGGGCTTGCTCCAGTAGTCTTGGTCTTGCTCCACTTGTCTTGGCCTTGCTCCAGTTGTCTTGGACTCACTCTAGTTGTCTTGGACTTGCTCCAGTTTCCTTGGCCTTGCTCCAGCTGTCTTGGCCTTGATCCTGTTGTCTTGGTCTTGCTCCAGTTGTCTTGGGCTTGCTCCATTTGGTTCAAAAGTGGTCCTTGAGCAGAACCAGAAAACATTTTTCACTGAGAATGCTTGATTAGAGAGTCGGTAGTAACATCTTTTGGAATATAGGGGTGCATTTATTGGGTAATTCATTCTCTTACTCAGTTTGTTTCTTATCACCAAACTTCACATTTGTCAACACTAGGTGCCACTTGTGGCAAGTGTCATGGAGTGTGTGACATCCTTCCTGGGAGGCGCTCGTGTGACATACATCCTCTTGAGTTGCATGGACTAAGCCCCAAGGCCAGTTCATATTGTCAAGATGTGCATGTTTCCATGTCCTCATGGACACTGCACCAAAGATGACAGTCCATGTGGGACTGTTGAAGAAAATATCTTCTACGACATGGAAGACAGGGACTCTGAGGACTATTGGTCTACCACGTCCACATCAGAGTCAGAAGACGATGATGAGTATCACGCCTGCTATCTAGAAAACTGCTGTGTCATTGGCAACTTGTGTACAGCCTATGAGATCACGTCATCGATCTACTCTCTGCCGCCATCAGTCCAGTGTTGCTTGGTCAGCAGACGCCCAGGTCCCGTCACCCCATGCATTGCACACTGAGCAGACTTTTTTCAGGAGCTACCTTCACCTTTTTGCAGAACTTGTTCCTATTGTACTAACCATTGTTCTTGTTTACACATTTCATTGCACGACTGAGATTGGTATCTGGTGTATTTGTACGTGAAATCAATGACAATATATCCATCATGAAGTCACATCTACACCGGGATACACAACAACATACTGCATTTTTGACACTGAAAACAGATGTCAACGTCAAAGCGACGATTCGGGACATAGACGAGGGCGTTCAAGGGGAACCTGTCGGATGTACACATCGACCGGATCGAATACATTCCAACCATGTAATGTGCAAACCCTCCCCAAAAAGGACATGGCTATTGCTCTGCAGTGCTATAGATTCAAAGATCCGTAACATCCACGCATTTCGGTTCGTCCGTTTGCAGAGGATATCGTTGGATCACTTGTCCTCTATTTCTCAGGTAAAATTGCCATCTGTCGGAAGCCCACCGGAATTCGGCAATGACAGAGGGACCGTTCACCAAAACTGCTTTCGACCGTGTAGGCCGGTACGAAGATATGGTTGTTTGAATAAAAACATGTGGAAATTTTGTTCTAATAATGCGATCATTGATCGAGGCGCCCTTATTTGACAAGCCACTGGTATGGCAGACATAAAGTGTCGGACGGTTGGATATGGGGTCATTAAAGAGCGGTCTGTGGATATGGAGGATCTATCAAGATTTCTATGGATACATGGTCACATCTCCGTTTTCCTCTTCTAGCCTAGATATCTCTATATAGGGCCGTCCTGTTACATCCTTGGTGTACGCAAATCGCTAAAGTCAGCGTGTGGGTGTTAAATCTTTACATTCATGGCCCACTGCACAACGGCCTCGTTCGGTCGAGAGCATTTTTTCCACCTCCTCCGAACTTGGGTCATTCATTTCATAAGGTTCCTACTAGATCCACCACTTTTTATAAGTTTTGACAGAACTAATGCAATTTATATAAACTCTCTGAAATTCATCAGTCGACTTCTCGACGGCACTATCCTATTGTAAAGTCACGCCTTGATATTCTCAAGAATCTTCAAATTTTGTGATGAATTTCCCAAAGCAGCCTCTCACAATGCGGTATCGCCACTTTGCTCGCCTCGAGCACCCAAGACCCCAAACATGTCTTGTTCTTGTTTCCGATAATCTATGTATGCGCTCGACACTTCTGACAATTGTACACCTACAGTTAACTACATTCATCCACTTGTTCCAATTCCATAACTCGTCTTCTGCTCCGCACTTTCTACCTCTGAACCAGCCAAGTTCCACTCCGCATGATTCTAAATATAATACTACAATGCCGACAAAATCACTCCAAGGCGACAACCCCACACAAGTCTTTGGAATTTCTCTGCTGTCCAGACGATTGTAGACCCACAACGACAACAATGAACGGAGAAAGTGCATCCGGCGAAGAGCATTAGTAACCGACGAAGACTTCAGAAATGGAGGATGAGTAGCAAACTGTCCACGATTCTCTCCAAGTAAACGCGGCAATGGCGACAGAATTCAAGGTGAATGATGTAGCTCCGACGCCTTTGATGGCCAATACGGCCACGAACCCCGCGGACTCAACGAACCCTTTGCCCCCCACAGTTGCCTGTTGGGGCGTTCGGAGGAGGCACCGACAGAAAACCTCGCATGTATGAAGATGTCTACCATATGTTCTATGGAATCGAGATCCTCCACAACCATTTGCTCCAACTACTAAGTGCGGCCATGGAGGAGCTTCAGAATGTGTGTGTGTGGGAAGTGCTCCCGGAGAGAAATAACCAACTCGAAAGTTGACCTCAAATTCACGGGTCACTTTGGAGTCATTTGATCTTGCATATTTGAAGAAAATGATGGTGCGGGTATGGCTAACGATTTGGAGGTGAACTTCATCGCACTTGTGGATAATGACAATTGGAGGAAGATTGACCTCACGACCCTGCTTTTACGTGGCACAACATTGAGTTGGTGCTCCGATTCAAACACCATCCAACAGAAGCACGAGACCAATGGAGCTGGATCAACGTGTCACGCAACCGCTCTCACAATATCAACCGTAGGCATTCACCCCCTTCAACGGATAGATCTTACGCAGCAAGATTCTTTGGATCCATCACAAAATTGGATTCCCCTTGTGCACACCATCCTTGAACATTTTATGGAGCTCAATGAAATGTCAAATGCATGGTACAAGCTTCAACTCTCATGTCAACAGTCCACAGTGGCAGAAAACACATTGTGTTTATACAAAGTCATCACTAGCAGTGACGTCACCCCTGATGAACTCTTTTTCCACTACAATGAGAGCTTGTGACATGCAAATTGGTGAGCAATTGTAACTTTCAGCATCTGATTTTGTCGATATCACTGACCAAAAGACTCAGCTGCAAAAATCCAACGGTTGGCGACCCAAAAGCAACAGAGTCACATCATGGTGGTAGAAAGTCGTAGTTGATGGAGACCTCGTCCGGTATGAAAATTGATGCCATTGATCAACAGGATCAACAACAATGTTGGACCTACCGAAATCCAAATCATGTCTTGCCCAACTATAAAGAAAGCCAGCAACTGGCCATGAGGGGGGAGTAAAGGAGGAAAACAAGGAGTTGGGAAATGGTAAAGGACAAAAGTATAAAGTGAATCTCTAGGCTGGTTGAAAATATCTTTGCCGGCCAGTCACCCTTCTGAACGACTCTCAATACTATGAATGAGGGTCATTGGTATTGCAAAGTTTGACAAGGCGTACAAGGAAGACCAGATGGCATTACTGCTACAAGTGCAACAAAGGGTGGCAAAATTCACCTTAGAATACTACAAAAAGGAGGAAATTCTCATAATTTCCTAAGTAAGGAGATGGTTCAGAGTTTTATTTGTAAATCCAACAAGGGGTGTTTGAATAAAAACCGTCAACGAACAACAGTAACATCCGCCACAATAGGATGTAATGTTCAAGTGAACTTGTTTGGTGAGTAACCACAATATCATTCACGGTGAAATCTACATAAAAATGAATAGCACAAAGTGACCATCATATCAAAAATAGGGACGTATAAGGCAACGACGTTTGCAAGAAGAAGTTGAGGAGCGAGTTGCAAGGGAAGTTGTAGCAACCGCAACCTGACCAATCAAGTGACATCTATGGACCTGGCCAAGTGATACCTGCGTCGTGAAGCTCAAGCACGGCTAGTCGACATGGAACCGTAGGTTCGGGGGAGATCACAACAAAGAAGGCGATCTTTGAAGTTTGCAGCTGATCCAGTGGATTTTGCACCGATCATCGAGGAGTTTCAAGGGGTTTTCCATATCAAACCACCGCAAGAAATACCTTCTTTATGCACCGTTGATCATCAAATAGACCTAAGGCCAGTCAGCAGACAAATGTCAAGGGAACTTATCTTATGTGAGACAACAAACTGATCAAGATCAAAAAATAACTGGAAGAAGTATTTCGGGTTCACGTGACCATATGGTACACTGGTACTTCTGTTTAAGATGAACACTCGCAAGTTGTAGATGTGCGTGGACTACAAGACATTGAATGACATTTTTTCAAGAATCGGGGTTTCTCTGCTATTGAGACCAGAAACAACTACTTATCTGCTTCCTTGTCCTTGATTCAAATTCGTCTAATGAGGTCTATTGTTTGCTGGTTAATAATAATAAGATGGGCTATCCCCTTCCGCGAGCAAAAAGGAGTGGGATGCTTCACCAAAATCAAACTACACAAGGGTTGTCACAAAATCAGTGTATTTGATAGGGATATCAAAAAGATGATGCTCTACATCATCTATGGGCACTTCCAATTCACAGACAAACCGGTTGGACTCACAAACACCCGAGCGACATTCAAGATGACCATGAACAATACTTTTTGCTGGTACCTCAATAAAATTTTGATAATCTATCTTGATGGTATCCTAATATACAACCACACACTAAAAGACCAGAGTGGAAATCTTTTAAAAGTGCTTGAGATTTTACAAAGAGATAAATTTTACACAAAATCCTCAAAAGGCAAATTCAATCGCTGTTCAATCCAGTTTCTGGGCCACATCATCAACGGTTGGCGAACGATGAGTGGGTGCAGTCATTGATTGGGCGACGTTGACCAATGTTTGGGATGCCCAAGCAATTTTGGCGTTTCACAACCACTACCGTTGCTTCTTAGTAGAGTAGACTCTGGTGTTCAACTCTTTACAAGGCTTTGACCTTGAGGCCAGCCTTACCATTGGCAGATCTAGAGGTGAAATACATCATGGCCACTCACATGTCCATTTGAGCAATCGCATCCGATCTCCTCCAGAATTGCGGTGGAGGATGAATAATTGTGTCTATGTCAAGTACGTTGTGGACACAAGCCGGACTACACGCTGCACAAAAACAAACGTTGGCTTTCATCCACGGGTTCAAGACTTGGTGGTGTTATGTGGAGTGTTGACAATGTGTCATGCGCACTGATCATCGGGCACTCAAATCTCTTGAGAATCAGCCAAATCTTAGTCCATGACGAATTATAGGGATGGATTTCCTCGCGTCCAATTTTGAGTACCACATCGAGTACCAGCTTGGGAAAATGATGCCAGAAAATGCTCTAAGTTGGCGACCAGTTCTGAATACTAAGATCAGCAAATTTATTGTTGTATGAGATATGTGCCTCGCGAGGTTGTTCGCGACAGGTAACGAGGAGTTCGGCGGGTACAAGAAAGCCAGATTTTGGCTCGACAAATCCTACTGGCAATGTTCAGTCACTTGCCTAGTCATTGTACCTTCGAGTGCCAACGGCAAAAGGTCACAAACTACTACTAGACATGCGACGTGTGCCAACGGCAAGAGTCAAGACAAAATAAACTCCTCCGTTTGCTTCAACCACTATCATTACCCAAAAAAACCATAACCAGACATCTCCATGGACTCCATTACTGCTTTCCTCGTCACAATATAGGAGTTTGATGCTCCACTCATGGTGGTCGAATGGTTTTCAAAGATGATACTCTTCATCTCGACAAGAACAATGGTTATTGCCGAGGGAATAATACAAAGGACCATCCAAAATCCCCTCCTCCATTCTCAGTGACAAGGACAGGATATTCACCACTAGATTTTTTCGAGAGCTGATGACAAGCTACGAGGTTTGGATTCAGCTATCAACGGCCTTCCTTGCTCAAAATGAAGGGCACAGTAAGCATACCGATCAGACGCTCCGATAACTTCTTTGAATTCGCAGTGAACGATATGCAACTGACTTGGCAGCCAAGCTACCGAGAGTTGATCTAGTTCTCAACTACTCGACCTCTGTTGCAAGGGGAAAGACTCCTTTGCAGGTGGTTTATAGATTACTCCTTAACACTGGTATATTTGTGGAGTTCAAGTGACATACTACAAATCGGATACAACGACGAGACTTCCAAATCAATTCGGACGAGACTCGGTAGACGTTTGACAAGATCCACGCTGTGATGAAGCAAGCAACCGACAAGCAATGGACGGATACCAAACTCCATCTTGAATGGTAACATCCTACTCAACTGAGCAATTACTCGCTTGCAAGGGTGGGACTACTCAAAGCTTAAACCTGAAGGTTGGGATCATTTTTTGTCGAGAAAATGTAGAAACGTGTTGTGAAAAAACTCGGACTGCTGAAAACATGGCTATCCACTTAGTCTTCTATAATAAGTGTTCCATCTCTTAGAGGGACACTTGAAGTGAGCACCAACCTCGTGGTTGGTAGATCCAACGGTAGACTACATCATGGCATTAGATGCATTTGAGTGTACCATCACAACCATTCTCCTACAAGCTTAGGGCGATGGAGAACAGCTAGTTGCATACATGTCATGCAAAATTTGCAGACACACGCGGAACTACGCCGTGTGTGAAAAACAGTTGCTGAAGGTCGTAAACATGTTCAAGGCATGACGGTGTCGTGTGGAAGGCCAACGACGTATCATCCACGCAAGCCACCTTGCTCTGATACATCTGAAGAATCAGTTAATTCTGAGTTTTTTTCCAAACCCGGTGCATGGAGTTCCTCAAGTCCAAGTTTGACGCCGACATTAATTACTGACATGGGAAAACAATGTGTTGGATGCTCTCATTTAATGACTTGACTTTGTGGCTAAGTTCAATACTCTATCATTCCGAAGATCCATGCATCTATTGACTCGTCGCACGTGGCTACCAACAATTCAACAAATACGACAAAGCATTATGGTTCAATGCTCCACACTCGTGACAATGGTTCACTCATCAAATGGTCATGACTCCAAGGAAGGAACCCTGGAGGATGTTGTGCGAAGAGTGCAACAAAATCAGTCCTTATCAACACTGCTATGAGGAAAATGTCTTGAAGAAGCTTACGAGGTACTTGTGGTGGAAGAAAATGCAAACCGGCATCGCAAACTACTACACGAAATGTGACGATTTCCAGGGATGCAATTTAAGAGGAACAAAATCCGGGCTGGCTTCAACCTTTACTTGTACCAAACACGCCATCGTAAGACATTTTCGTGAACTTTGTATGAGTTAGCTTGGTACACTGGAGGGGTTAGACACAATGCTTCTACTAGTTGGCAGCTTCTTCGAGACGGTGCTCCATCCCAATGACCACGCATGGAGGATATGGAAAATTCTGAAGTTGTCTTTGGTGAGAACATGTGATGTGTTACGACCATTGGATATTGACCATCCACATATTGACAGGAAAGACGGACGGACAAATGAAATACTCGAGCAATAGTGGAAAACGTTGTGCAAGCCACATGGCATCGAATGGAAAGTCAACTACTGAGGAGACATACAACCTTGTGATATTCACAACAACAGAAAATTGTAGCTTTGAGGTTTCCCAGTGCAAAGCTCTAAGCTCAGCTCAGTGTAACAAGTTGTAAGTTCTATTTGAATTCCAGAGGTTAGGTTACATACCCCTATCTGGCAGTATTTCACTACATCTCGGATAAGGCATGTCAAATGCTGGTGAAGACCCAAGTGGGACTGGATGGGCAATCGGTACTAATCGAGCAGAGGTCAAATTTCAACTTAGTGATCCCATCCTACTTAACATCGGGAACATAATATTGCAAAGGTAGGAATGCGCAAACAAAGGCTAAATGGTTGGCCTCGTCCACTCTTCCATGAACATCGAGGCACACCGTTGCCAAGCCTTACTTGCCTTGGAGCATGTCCATCCTTTGATGTTTCATGCCGACCATTTAAAACACTCAAAAGATCCAGGCGAGAACTTTATTATACGGGATGTAATTCCGTCACCACCATTTTACATGGACTAGGATACACAGTTTCTGATTGAGGGTATCATCCAACACTACGAACTCAGAAGATTGACTAGTTATCCTGTAAAATGACAGGGCTGCAATGTAACGCACTACTGCTGGGAACCCTATGACAACCTACAAGACGCCAATCATCTGACTTGTGGCTACTTTGGACAACGCTGGAAAATGCTATGTAATGCGTCGAGGCCTCACTACCAAAGAAGGGTGGGGGGGGGGGGGGGGGGGGGGTGTTACGTCCTCAATACACCATACTACCGTAATTATTTGTAAGGAAAATAATTATGACCATTTCTAATCCCGGTCATTTACTCCTCCTGGGTACTTCTGTAACGTTTGTCCTCCACAGGCTTCAAATTAGTTCTCCACAGGCTTCAAATTAATCCGGGGAAAAACCCCTTCGAGGGTCACTTCGAATGAGGGCCACTCCACAAAGCGCGGATGTCGCGTGGACGTTGATGACGTCCACGCGCCGGCGGCCGTGGATTTGCTTGCTCGAGCTCGAGCAAGCAAGGGGCTGGTCCAAACTCGCCGGACTCCGGCACGGCAGAGAAAGCGGGTAAATAGGCTCTGCCACAGACTCTGCCGCAGAGTTCCCCGCGAACTCTGCCGGAGGCTGTCGGAGTCCGGCAGCCTCCTTCCGGAAAAAACGAGACCTTCTTTCGCGCTAGAAATCCTTCTACGGCAGAGCCCGTTCACCCGTGAAAACCGGGATCGGACCCGGTACCACTGCTCGCGAAGGTTCGCGTTTGTGAGTCCGAACCTTCGCGCTGCTAAAACCGAGCAAATGTTTGCTAAATTCTGGACTTATCCGATCACAAAGATCCCGCCACCCAAATCATTGAATCAAATTTTCACATTCACTTTAAACGGCCTGCCGCAGAAGTCTGCAGTAGGCCATTTTGCCACTCAAAAGTGGCTTTGCGGCAGCCCTGGCATGGCGCAGAACTCGGGTAAAATGGCTTGCCCAATGACAGGTGAGGGCGCAAAAGCTGCCGTGGACCTGCCGGCTGCGGTGGATCTGCGGTGGTCGCCAATTTTCGCTAATTTCTTGGCAAGTGCCACATCAGATTGCGCACTCCGCGCAATGCCAGGTCAACTCGCAAACGTCTCTTTGCCGCACGCGCCTTCTCTGCCGTGCTGGAGTCCGGCGAGTCTGGACCAGCCCCCAAATGCGGACGCCCCAACGCACCTCCTACTCACGATTTTCACGCACGAGGAGATGACACGGCCGGGTCACTTCGAATCTTAGTGGCACTAAACTACACGAGGGCACTTCCATAACGGTACAAAACTCGGACCCGGTTCTTCGAAAATTAAAAACAGAAAACACCTTCGCGAAAAAAACTTTCGAATAATTGCGGTAATACGGTACATGGATCCCTTACCTTGAATGCGTAATTTTGTGCCTTTTTAGCCCACTGTGTGGCGACACTTATGAATATTCAAGTGATCATGGTAAGGAAACGTTTGCAAACCTCCACGGTCGTTGGTGTTTTACCACCGCCGAAATTTTTTGATAGAATTATCAAGAACCACATCGAAACTTCTATATTTTTCTGTTGACTTCTTGATGAAGCTATAATCTCATGAAGAAGAGCCTTGATGTTCTTAGAATACTGTGCTTTAGTGGCGAGGTTCCTCGAATCCGCTACCGTGATTTCATTTGCTGCTCTTTTCTGGCGCGCAAGACCACGACCATGCCCCGAGTTGTGTTTTGGAAGCTATACATGTTTACTCAAGATTTTCGAAAATTCACATAAGTAAAAGTAGTTCTTTCACCTTATAATTGTGCCCTTGGTATGTTAAACAACATTATGGACGTGGAGATGCTGTAATTCACAAACGTTATGTGAGAGGATTCCCACTCACGGAATCCGTGACTTGTGTACTCGTGGATAAGGCACACCATCCTATCCAAGGCACACGTCTTCTTGTCAGTGGTCGAAAACAAGTCAATGAGTAGTCACACATCCTCCATGATATATTCCATCCGCGAGAGTGTTAGTGGCGGGACAATTCGATGTTCGCGCGCTTGCGTGTCCCGGTACACCATCGGCTTTCGATTTCCTCGACGCAGAAAGTGCCAAACTTTTTGGGTTACATAGTAACCTCTTTGTGGTTGCCTCGCAGCCCGTCGCTATTTTGTCCTGTAGTGCGAATTTTTCCGCCGTGGTTGACTTGGAAGCGAGCCGGACGAGCATGGACAGCGTCAATATAGCGAAGTCGATGTTCCTGGTTATGAATTTTGCGTTTCATGAGATGTAACCCTTTGTTTCATGTTCATGTACGTAAATGAAAAATATAAGAAATGAAACATGGAAATTATGCTCCAAGTAGTTTGAAGTCCAGATACATGAATAATCGTCATACATTTTGCATGCAATATGCAGAAGTCACTTTAATAAGGTTTTTTAGAATACACAATAGCCGCAATGTAGCTCCTCTGGCATTTTCCACGTAAAAAAGGCTCATGCTTATTTTATCACTTACGCAATCTTATCTTGATTATGCAAATGTTTTCGAGTTCGAGTTCTTGGATGAGCACAAAACAATAAAGAAGTCGACGTATATGGCTATGAATCATGCACTTTACGAGGTGGTAAGCGTATTTTTTGTTAAAATGAAGGTATGGATAACTATTGTACAAGTAAGGTGTGGTAAAATAATGCACTTCATGACTACTTTTTACACGACACGATATGGCACGACATGACACAACATGAGATGACATGACACAACACGACACGACATGAGGCAACAGGACAGTGCACGGAACGACACGAAATTATACCATATGGCACGACGCAACATGGCATGACTCGAAACGACACAAGATGGAATAACGCGACACGACACAACATGTCACGACAAAACACAAATTGTCACGACATCACACGACACGACTAAACATAACGCGACACGACAGCAGACAGCACGACATTCCATAACACAACGTTACACGACGCGACACAACGCGACACGACACGACACGACACGACACGACACGACACGACACGACACGACACGACACAACACGACACGACGCCAGACGACATGTCCGACATAAGAAGACAAAACACAACACCAAACGGCACGACACGACACGACTCGACACGAAAAGACACGGCACAA
>SZWC01001353.1:26862-50265 GCA_023375785.1 Penium margaritaceum
TCCTCGAAATCGCCTGCGTGTCCACGCATTCCTCGGACCAAAGGCGGCAGCAGTGGTTCAAGAGTTGACATAAGCAACCTATGACTGTGACAGGAGAAGCGATACTGAAAGCTGTTGCAGCTAACCAGCAGAAGGGAAGTCGGCTTGGGAGTCAACAAGGCGCCACCGAAGACCTTCAATGAATTCAAAACCTAACCGGATTCAAGCCAGATTGAAAAACAAAAACATGGATCAAGAAATATGCTCCAATTTAAAACTGAACAAAACTCGTCGAGAACTTATCCGCTCAGGAAATAAAAGCGAAATTTTACAACCCAATCACATGAAAAAACTGTTTTTCTTCAATGTGGATGATTTACTACATGAAAATGATGACTTTTTTAAAACATTTTCTAATCCAATTCGTGAACAAAAGAACACATTCTAATTACACCATTGCCAGTGGCTTTTATTCTAGAAACATAAGGCATGAAACTATATTTTTACATAATTCCTCAAACAATACACATATAAGGACTGGAAACGTTTGCTTTTTAGTAAAAACACAATTTATAAAGGAATTTTTAAAAAACTCATGAACAAGATATTAAACATATTAATTAGCATACAAAATTAAGTTATTATTTTGATGAAAAAATGATTGTTCCGAAAATTTATTTTGAATATTTTTTAATATAAATTTACTTCAACTTGAATTTCTTCTCTTCACTACACCCAATTCATAAGGCATGAATTCTATGCACAAAATGTTAAGAAATTTTCAATAATAATCACATATTATGCATTAAACATTTCTAAAAGAAGAAACACCACATCATGCTATTCTTCTCAACTCCATTCACAACATGTGTTGAATCTCATAATTTCTAGGCAGTACTCCGCTTGTACAACATCAAATGTAAGCCTTTAAACAGTTATTTTAAGTTAATAAGTGAACCATTTTCATAAATATATGCTTCATTAACCTGGTTTTACAACTCAACTTAATGAAAGTGAAAGCAAATCATTACCATTCAAATTTGGCCAGGGCTTTGGGGTATAACATGCACCAAATTTTAGGTGGTTAGTTGGCTTCTATTCTAGTGAAGTTCAGAAAAAAGAAGATGTGCCTCTAATACCTTATTTGTATATAATGTAGTAGGCTGTTTGGTTGATCGGTCATTTTTTATGCCTTGTGCCAAATAACACTTCGCAAGTAATAAACACTCAAATAGGAACAGCGTTCATAACAAACTATACTAGAAAGTATCCTTTCCCAAATTTGTTATTTCTCCATAGGAAGAGCTTTGCCCTTGGCTCTAGTAATTGATCTTTGACTTCACGGTGTTGGCGTAGATAGGCCCACATTACAGGTAATGGATTAGCTACGCACGTTAACTCCTTAGGTATAGGCTCAACTCAAATGAAAAACAACTCCACGCGTTGAAGCCTACCTTCACGTGGATCCAGTAATTTTCAATGAGCTAATATAAATGGGCCTCTCAAGTAGTCTACTTCTAAGGCTTATAAATCAAGAGAATGGTTTTTTATCCTTTATTGGAAAAACATTAACCTCTTTCTAAGGAGGTACACATCAAGATGAAATTCAATTGAAGCAATTTCCTGATGTGCAACAAATTCCTTAAGAAGGTCCAATTACCCCTTTGAATAGGTCCACGCAATGGGTGCAAACCGGACACTTAGGATAACATTCTCTTCTTCACAACATTTAACACAAATATTTAGAAATGTTAGATCCTAAAACTAGCTTCATTTTTGTTGAACAAAGTTTTGAAAAAATGACCCTGTGCACTATACATTTGGTGACCAATGTCTAATTGGCAATATGTGTGATATATCTGCGTAACCGTTAATGTAGCAGATTTGACAGAATCCTTGGCGAACAAGGCCAAAACTGCGCTTCTTGAGGGTCTCTGACCCTCGAGCCATCCCGTCTCACCGCCCACAGTCCCAAGTGACCCTGCTCGAGCCACGTGGCTCCTTCGACCGGCCGGCGTGGCACTGCCACACTACACTCTCCCCCACTAGGAATAAGAGCCACCTCTCCATCTCCGGTAATCCGAAAGGGGGATTTGAGCCCAAGAGCACTGATACCAATGTAGAAGATTTGACAGAATCCTCAGCAAACTAGGTCAAAACCGTAGTGCTTAAGGGTCTAAGACCTTCAAGCCATCCCTTCTCAACGCCTAAAGTCCCACGTGACCCCGCTCAAGCCACATGGCTCCTTTGACTAATCGGCATCGCATTGCCACGCTACGGTCAACATAAGCTTGAGATATCCATAACTTGAGTATTAACCATGCCATATCAAGGAACTTAAAACAAAACCACGCCATATCTATTTTCATAGCCATACTCGATCGACGACTGAAGTTGCAAATCAAGCAAAGCAAAGAGGGTGATGTGTCACCCTCCTCGCATCACCCCCCCTTGCCTCGTAAGAATTATGATAAAACAATCAGAATTTTTCTTTTTTTTTTGTAGAAGCAAACCCATTCTATATCAATGCAAACTACTCTCAAACGATACACCAAATTACACTGAGGGGTTTAGGGTTTTATCTTTCCGCGAGCTCTTGCTAGGCCCCACGGCAGCGGGGCCTAGTAGGCTCCCTTTCAAAGCATGGGTTTTTTTGGTCCCCCACTCCAAAATGTCACAAAGATTTGTGAGAACAGTCACAAACCCCTCTATGGAGAGATTTGTTTTTTCTCTAATGTCTTACAACATTAGCATATTATCACTTTGCATGCGACATCCACATAACGTGTAAATTTCTATATAAATGTTTTTCATTCTTGCTAGATATAACATTAATGAAGAAGCAAAACGTTCCAAAAATGGATATGGTGTGGTTAGTGTGCACAACGTGGAGATGCTGATAGATATCGAGAATTTTATGGATATGTGGTCCCTCGCCCGATTTTCAATCTTTGTATTGTTTATCCTATTTCATTTTCTAAAAACAAAATCCAAAAATATCTTTTCACCATTTCTTCATCTATTTTTCCTTCAAAACATAAGTCATGGATTATCCATTCAAATAATGTGATGATATTGTTCAAGATCCATGCTCACGTTTTGCACTACAAGGATATACTTTTAAGTAGACCTTCTGGTGTCAGCACCTTCCCGAAAACCAAGAAGCCTCTCTACTCATGTAAACCTTTTGAAGGAAACAAAGGTAAAATTCCACCTTAAAAAATTATTCTTCATAAAAAATTATATTTAAAAATTGACCAAAGCTTATCTACCCATTATCTCTCACCATTTGTCACAAGACCTACAATAAGTCAAATCACTTAAGAAGGTAAGATCAAAAAACTTACTAGCATAAACAATTTAAACGTTCAAAGATGGTCAACCAGTCCTCATTAATTTATAAGAAACGTCAACTGTGAGGGTGTCTAATGGCCAAGCAATTTGATCACATGTGAACCTACTACCTTAGATGCATATGCATAATTAATATATTAAAAATTACCATATGCGACACCTATCATATTTCTGAAAATAAACATAAATAAACATTTTTCTTGTGTTTCTAAGATGTTTTAAGAACATAACCAGTCATAAATGCTCCCTTATAGCTTTTAATAATGAGATATTTAGCATTTTTCATGGATGTGATTACTTTACCAAGTAAACACATATTGAAATTATTGATACTTTGATAAATAAGATACAAACCGTTTGTAGAAAATATTATAAAAACATCACATTAACTGAAACAGTTTTCATAAAGTCCGTCGTATACATGAATGTCTTCCCAACAAAGAGCTCATGTGAGGTGGAAATGGAAACGGAGATATGGTTGATATATTTGCGCAAGTGTCAAAATAAGAATGAGATATCTATAAGTTTAATATTTTTCAATCCATGTTAAAAAGGTTAAAAAATACTCCACCATACCCATTACATGGCCATGCCGGATCGGTGGTGCAAATCACCGATTGAGCAAAGCAAGCGGGTGATGTGTCACCCCCCTCATTGCAAGAATTGAGATCGAGGAATGAGGCTTTTGTTGTTTTTACTCACAAACCCCCATTGGCGGATTTAGGGTTGTCTTTTTTTGCACAAAAGGAGCCTGTGCAAATATAAAACGCAACATCCTCGAATGGGGTTTTGCGAATCAAAGAAAAGGGCTCATCACTCGATCACGATCAAGCGCCTATTTTGAATATTTTTCTTTGGAAACAAAGACCACTTTATTACATTCAAACCGCTCTCAAACCCTTCCCCAAATTACACTCGGGGTTTTAAGGTTTTGTTTTTTCACGGGCTCCTATTGGGCCATGTAGAAGCGGGGCCTCACAGGTTCCCTTTCAACGCATGTGGTGTTTTAGACCCCCCTGAAAATCCTTGCAAACCTTTGTGTAAAAAGTCATAAATCCCTTTATTGAGGAGTTTTCGATTTTTCTTTCATGTCTGACAATGTTATCATGTTGTCGTCCGATGGCATGAGGCGTCGACATAGTGTATGCATTTGTATATGGCAGTTTTTTGCATGCTTGCTAGGTATGGTATTAATAAAGAATTAAAAAAATCTAGAATTGGATATGGTGTGGTTAATGTGTGAAACATGGATATCGTAAGGTTTGTGGATATATGGTCACTCCCTAAAAATGGAAAAAATTGATAATATCTTTTTAAATTATAGCATACTTTAAAAATATTGTATCAAAAAATTATACGAAAGAGAGCAACATTTTCAAAATTTTCTTGGTAGATTACAGGCTTAAAAATTTTTGTAAAGCCCTTTTAGTGTTGCCCATGAAGTTTTCTATGTTTATCGTGTTTCGTTTGTCTGAAACACCATCATGAGGCTTTGACCTTTCCTCTTATCAGATTCAGATGTCAAACTTTTTTGTGTTGTTGCAAATGTGATGTTCAAATGGATGTGAGATTTTTTATGGGCCTCCAAACACAATTGAAGCCGTCTTGGATGTTCCCAGGTGGTTGTGAACAAGTTGAAGGACTTAAATGTCTTTTGAGTCTAATCATATCAAAATTCTGGACTCTTATACTGAAAACGTTCAATCTGTCATGATTTGATATTGGGCCAAATAGCTTGGATACCCATAAACGCAAATCATGACTCTCATCCACCTTGTAGCGGCAAAAGAATACTCAAAATCCCAGTCAAAAACCATGCCTGCTCGTGGCATGTGTTGAGAGGTGAGCATGAAAAAAACTGCATGGGGACATCGCTCCCACATGAGAATCGGGAGGGAACGATGACCGCTTTGTTTTTATTACACGCAAACCCCCTAGTTTGATTTAGGATTTTGTATTTTTGGCGGGGTTGGAGCCCGCGCCAAGCATAAAACCCTGAATCGAACTGGGGGGGTTGCATGTAAAACAAATAAAGCGGTCATCGCTCCATCGCAAACGAGCAAAAACCTGCCTATTTTGTGAGAGAGATTTTTATGAACGCAACCATATGTTCTTAACGCACAAACCGCGGTCAAACCCTACCTCGAATTAAATTTGGGATTTTAGGGTTTTATTTCTACGTGAGCTTCTGCTGGGCCCTGCGGTAGCGGGGCACTGCATGTTCCCTTTCAACGCATGGGGAGTTTCGAACTCCCCTCAAAATATAGACAAACCTCCCCTCGGTAGTATCACAAACCCTTCAATGAAGGGGTTTGTGATACTAGCGGAGGGTGACGCATGCCATGTGTCTTCAGCGCATGGCATGCGGTCTCGCCATGCAGTCTTGCCTGTTTTCTTTTGTTTCTGGACTGGCGATAGCGGCGGCCAATGGGTGGTTAGGTTATTTTTCCGCGGACAATAGGTAAATCAGTTTTGTATTTCTACTCTTCGTGTATCCAGTATAGTAACCCTTTAATATTACAATGGTAACGCCATCACGTCACCAGATGGCGTCCATGAATAAAAATGTGGATGTGTGAACTTGCGAACTACATTCACCACGGCCATCGGCCAAGTCGTTGCGACAACAGCGGACACACGGCTCCAACGGGATTGAAGCGTCATTCAGCAGTGAGTGCGACGCCGCAACACCTGGTCGTGAAGTTGTCTTATACGTAGTAGCCCTTGTCTATTTGCCTGTCATCCAGTTGCAGTTGCCTGCATTGTCGAAGGATCTGGTTGGTCCAATGTACAAACGGCTGGATGGCGAAAGGACAGGCAGTGCGTCCAGCCTTCGGTCAAACATCCAAAATGTCACTCATCCTTCGAACTGTTATCCACAACCCCAAAATGAATTTCAGTTCCTTCACTTCCCGAAGTAAGATAACATTTCTTCACAATTCCCATGCATTTCCAAAAAACTAGTACCACGAACGGTTCGGATATGACAACTCGCAACAGTTTGAAAGGGTACGTCAAATCAATGTTCTTTAAACCTGGGATCCACTTCTATAGGCCCCCGTGGTTGCATTCATTGAAAGAATAATATTCCACATTCTGAATAGCTCTTAAAATAATACTACGAGAAACATGTCTCACTTCAAGTTCTCGTAAAAGAACCAGACTCGACTTCATGGGCTCACAAAAGACGCTTCAGTTGTTAATATCATAAGAATTATTTTTTTCTAACATTTACAAGTAAGATGATATCAATTTTGAAAATATGAATAGTTCTATACTCTCAAGGAACGATTCATGGCAAACCTTTGATCATGCAAAGTATTTCTCTAAATCAAAAACATTGTTTTTACACATACCATGGGTAATTGCTACTCCAAGATGAATGTGGATGGTTCATAAAAAAAATCAAATAATAAAAAAATCAGAGATAATGGGACCATATGCTAATCAGAATTGTAAAACTTGTTCACTAAATTTTGAAAAACAATCGTCAACTCCAATGACAAGTGTAGAAATTTTCTAGCATTATAATCAATAACAAGACACTTAATGAAGCACATCTTGAGTCTCTGACTCTCCGTTTGAGTACATACGATATCATATTACAAGTAATTCCTTTAGTTAAGTTTTTAATAAAGTCAAGAAGTTCAATTGACATCAAATCACGCCAAATACTATAGTGTACTTGATAATTCATCCAAATGATACAATAACATTGACGTAATTTGAGCTAATCATGCCATCAACTATAAAAAGTGTTAAAATGTCTATGGACCTTTAGAATGGAACACCAAAGTTGAAGAACATGCAAATTTTGATGTGTCTATGCATGGTAGCAATAATTGAGACGGAAAACATGCCCACTCACTGACTGTAAGGACTCGTGAACGTTTCAAACATAAAAAATCACTTCCAAGCAGCAACATCCTACTACTTTAAATGTGGTCGGCCGATGACACCTACACTAAATGTCAATCAGGTCATTAACAACTGCAGGTTGTCATATGGCTCCCAACCATCATTTGTAGCATTCTGGTTGTGCAAACTGGTAAGATAATCATGTTTTTTGCAATATCAATGTGAGAGGACCTCCTGGTTCTCGTACTAAGTTTCCCCTTCCACATGAACTTCAGACATATGAGTGTAACCGTTGCTAAGACCTATTGGTCAGGTCCATGACGTGCAAACAACTGTTGACATGTAAGATGGGATGAATTTCCATCCTATCAAGTAGGCACAGTCGGTCAATGACAACGTTTTACATTTTCTCAAGGACATATGGTGCGAACCATTGATTTTTGTGAACTTGAAATCCTTATCCAGATTTTTTATTTTCATTAAGCCTAAGAGATGATGATTGCTAGTTTTTTTATGCCCTTACTTTGATGTCAATCTACTACTTTGTATCATCACCAACTATGTCTTTGCTAAGGCCTCATTAGTTTCCTCCAAAACACTAAAAATATTAAGGTAATGTATTTTAACAGATTCTTAGATTTCAAATTCTACTAATATGGCAAGCATCTTGCCACAAACCACCTCCAATGATGTTTCAACAGTTGTAGAGGAAGTCACTACGTTACAAGTATTTTTAGCAATCGGTGTTTCGCTACTATGATTTCCATGGTGCTAAGATCAATTATAAACATGATGTTTGATAATCTCAATGGTCTAAATGATTTCATTGTATAGATAAGGGTGAGACCTTAATATCTAGATCATAATATTGTAACATATCATTACTTCAAGCAAAGAGTGGTCGGTTAATCGACCATCTCTCTTTCTCATGATGGTACACGAAATGCCTTGAAACCGGACGATATGATGAATTACAATCATTTTTATCCTTTAATAATGTACATGGTCATTAACGGAATGAAATGTGAAATGTGAAAACTATATCCACCATCAAGAGAATGGCACAAATTTCGTTCTGACATGCGAGGTAATCCTATCACAAAGTCCCTGTGGATGTCAATGGAAAACTCACAAAAGATTCATATAACAATAATTATTCCATTCAAGAGGATCATGTGATTTTGATAATATTAACACATGGGTCTCCATGTTATCCCATTAGTTGTACTTTGTCAGCCTTAAGGCATTTTATTCAGTCCAAATCGCCCACTTGTAGTTTCTAGGATCTGCTATGATGAAAATTCAAGTACCTCTTCTTTTTGTGCTTTGATGAATTTGCAATTCAATTTTCATCCCCATTTTCATGAATCTTTGTTTTTGTGTACCCCATTCATGTCAAGATTTTAAAACATCCTTAGAACAAAACAAAACTATTTATCAAGTCATGCCTTATTTTGTTACGATCACGTGACGTCCTTGACTCAGACGATGTTAAGGATATACTTATCCAAGTTAGTACCAAATTTCTTTGACAAAGTTGTAGCCAATAAATTTCATCCACTGGTGTTGATTCTACATTCAATTAGCCTTAGTCTTTGAATAATATATTGCAATCATTTCATCTTAAATTACGTATTATCTACATTCTTGACATCACCTAAATGTTTTGAATCTATATATGAATACCATCATTTCTCATTTGTGCCTCGCATTATTCCATTCTAGTTTGTGTAGCTTTTGAACACACATTCAAATGGATATCTCAGTGGAAAATAACTATATTTGCTTAATCGAACTCATTCCTGGCCATGAAATAGACACCATAAGATGTAAAAATTGTAAGGTTGGCACCAATTTCAAAGTATTCCTTACAAGGTGACAATTGTTTTCTACATCATACCCCTTGAACTCCACTCACTAATCCTATGAGTGAAATTGAAGGTGGAAAAAAACACATGAGCATATTCCTTTCCAATATGATGATGGTAATTAATACATCCCAAAATACATGGACTGCTTGAATATTGGTCCGTGTTGACTCAGTTATGACCACCTTCACTTTTTTCTAACCCATAATGTTCCATCTAGCGCGAATGATGTATCCCAATAACTTGACTTAATCAGGACCAAATTTCCACCTTGAGGGTGATTCACATAACTTCTCTTTCTACACCATCTAGTGGCCTAATAACAATATTTCATTGATCAGGGTGTTCCTTAACAATAAGGTGCCATCAAGTGATATGATGAAGCATTCACTTAGGCCTAGCCAACCAAACTATGTTCATGGCCACCATAAAATATTTCAAAGGAATTTATGAGTCTAAAAATCATACCCATGTACTCGTAATGTTTGTATGTGGTATAGATAATCATCTCAACATTTTAAATTCATAAGTAGATTTCATGATTCCTGTAACGTAAGTCAAATTTGGTGAACATTCATGTACAACAATACTAGTCAAAAATTGATAATGCTTGAAAGATCACATAGCCATTCTCAATACTGATGTTCTTCAATGTTGTCAATCCATCCAAAACCGTATCTCGTCGGTAGTATTCTAGAAGAAAAGTATGTGTGCAGTGAATGGTGATGTGGATGGCCTGATGAAGCCGTACACAGGCATCTCATCCAATCATCTTTATAACTTGTGTAGCTCATGTTCACTTCTTGATTAGTCCCTTGAATTCTCGATATGTTCCTTAATGAAGATTCTTTCTAATGATCAGCATAATGTTGTGAAGGTAACCGAAATGGTATTATTTAAGAAATTTTTGACATAATACAAATAGACGAAGAGCCAGACTTGCCATTTTTGTGGGAGTTGCTATTCTTCTACATGTGTAAACCCACATAACGTTAGCATCGAAGCACGAGGACCGTAGAAGGAATGGTTCAAGTCCTTAAGTGTAGTCGAGAGATGCTTTATGGAATGTTTTGGAGGTCTTCTTCAGATCTTCCCTTGTGCAAAATAACGCCAGTTATTCTAAGTAGAGGGAGAGTTGCACTTAGGTTGCGTTGTGTCCTTTCCATGCTCGCTTTTTCTTAATCTTTTTTTCTTGATCCTTACTTCCTCTCTCCTTCAGTCCTTTAAGAACTTCCCCCTTCCAAGTTGTTTTAAAGCTAATCTCATCTCTCATTCCCTTCTTAACATGGCATGAACCCACTCAACTTGCCGTGGGTTTTTTGGTCTACAATCGCTTCCATTGCTCTTTCTTGCCTGTTCTACAACCCTCACCTGTCTCTTCGAGGCTCCTAGTACAACTCACAAGCACAAGTGAAAATCGAGGTTTTAGGTGCCATTGCCTTGGGCGATGTAGTTTGTACCTCTCCAATACCTACTTTGGCACACGTTAGCGCGGATGTCTCCCCCCTACCTTCAGCGTGTGTTGGCATGGCTATCTTGACCCTCCTCTCTGCTACACATTTGCATAGCCAGTCACTCCTCCCCCCCTTCATTAGTCCCTACCTTCCTCCCTTCCTCCATTCATCCCTTGTTCCCTCCCTTCCTTCACTCCGTCCATTTATACCATCTATGTCTGTCCATCCCTTTATCTGTCCGTCCGTCCGTCCGTCTCTCCATCCGTTTGTCCGTCCAACTACTCGTCCGTCCCTCCTCCCTTTCCCTCCACCTCCCTCTCTCCCTTTGCCTCATTCCCCCTCTCTCTCCCTCAATCCCATCCTCCCACTGCCCTCTTCCGTGCTCCCTTCCTCTTGTCCTTCCCATTTGCTCTCCCCTATTTCCGTCCTCCCTGCTCCCCCTCATACGTCTATGTGTCCATCCCTTCATCCCAATGTCCCCCCCTTTCCCTCCACCTTCCTCTCTCCCTCACTCTCATTCCCCACTCCCTCTCCCTTAAACACGTGCTCCCCCTCTCCCCCTCTACCTCGATCCCTCCCTCTCTTCCCTCCCCTCCCCCATTCCTCGTTCCCATCCTCCCCTCTCCCTCTCTAATAGTTCCTCCATCCATCCATCTGCCTGCCCGTCCGTCCATTCGCCAGCCCATCTGCCCAACCCATCCCTCCCCCTTGCCCTCCCCCTCCCTCTATTCCATGCTCTCCTTTCCCCTCCGTCTCCCTCAATCACGTCCTCCTCGTCTCCCCCTCTCCCTTGATCCCTTCCTCTCATCCTTCCCCTTCCCTCTCCCTCGTTTCTATGCTCCCCTCTACGCCTCGTCTGTCCGTCCGTCACTCCATTCCTCCTCCCCCCATCCCTCCCTTCCCCTTTCCCTTCCCCTCCCTCTCTTCCTCACTCTCATTCATTCCCCCCTTCTCCATTCCCTCTCCCTTGATCTCATCCTCGCCCTCTCCTCCTCTACCACATTCACATCCTCTCGTTCCCCCCTTCCCCTCTCCCTCGTCCCCTCTCCCCCTCGCACGTCTGTCCATCAAATCACCCATCCTTCTCTCCCTCTCTCCTCCCTCAATCCTTCCTCCCTCCTCTCTGTCACTCCCACCCCTCCGTCTGTCCCTATTCCCCTCCCATCTTCCCTCCCTCCCTCTATCCCACCCTCCCTCCACACCGCCCTCCATCACACCTTTCTCCCTCAATCCTATCCTCCCCACACTCTCTCTCCCTTAAGCCCATCCCTCTCCCTCCATCTCTCCCTCTCTCCGTTCTCCTCCTTCCTCTCCCTTTATCCAATTCTAATTCCCTCTCTCTATCTCCATCCCTCTTTGATCCCATCCCTCTCCTCCCTCTCCCTCCATCCCCCAAATCTCTCGACCCCTCTCACTACCTCCCGTCCTTCCCCCATCTCCCCCTCTCCCTCAGTCCCGTCCCTCCCCCTCTCTCTCTTCTCTCCTCCCCTCCCATTCACCCCCTTCCTCCCATCCTCCCCTCTCCCCCCTCCATCTCTTCTTCCATCCTCTCCGCACTTCTCCCTCTCTCCCTTGTTCCCTTTCTCCCCTTGTCCTCTCCCCCAGGATCCTATCTCCCCCTCTTCTCCCTCGCTCCCTTCCTCCCATCCTCCTCCTCTCTCCCTAAATCCCATCCTCCCCTCTTCCCCTCCTCAATCCCATTCTTCCCCATCCTCCTCTCCCACCTCCCTCTCTCCCTCTCGCCTTCGATCTTCTCCTTCATCTTCAACGCTTTTTCATCATCATGCACATTGTCAATAGCATCATCATCGGCATCATCATCGTCATCGTCGTCATCATCGGCATCATCATCAGCATCATCATCATCATCGACATCATCATCAACATCGTCATTGACATCTCTCCATTGCTCTCATCCTCTCTCTCTATCTCTCTCTCTCTCTCTCTCTCTCTCTATCTCTCTTCAACTCTCTAACCCCCACTAATCTACCCCCCACTTTCCTTGATCCCTCCTCGAACCTCGTCCTCATCTGATGCCTCCAAGCCTCCCTCAACTCCCTCTGCCATCCCTCCTTTCCTCCCTCCCTCCTTCCTACCCCTGCCCTCCTCCACTCCATCTCCTTTCAAGCCCTCCATCACCCTCCCTCTCTCACAACACACCTAAATCACACACACACACACACACATACACATACACACACACAAAAACACATGAATACTCTCTCAAACACACACACTATCCCTCCCCACGCACACACACCTGCACACACATACCCACGCACACACGTGGTTCTATTCGGCATCAACATCAACATTGGCATTGGCATTGGAGTCGGCATGGGCATCCGTATCGGCGTTGGCTTCAATACCTTCCACTCTTAATCCCTTCCCCCTCCCCCCTCTATTGCTTCTCTCCACTCAATTTTGCACTATTCCACTCATCCCACCCATCTTTTTTCCTCATTGTCATCCTCGTCATCACCATCCTTGCCCCGATCGTCACCGTTGGCCACCACTATCCACCCTTCTAACCACATACTCCTTGGCGAAAGAGCTGCATGCAACTTGGAGTTGTGGTGATTCATGCAATATGGTTTGTACTTTGTGTTTTCTGATCCACCCTTGTTTTTTTGTCGTTTTAAAGTACTTACTCTACTACATTTGGTACGTTTTTGCAAGTTATGCCACTCCTTCACCAGCACTTCTATGTGGTCTTTGTTAACAGTGAGACCCGTTTTCAATGGGACCAGTGTCATGTGTAGCATTCTAGGCACGACCTGTATTTATTATGGGAGTAGACTTGTGGTGCTTCACACTGTTATGCTTGCTTATGGTGTTGTGTTGAACATAGTAAAAATCGACAAAAATGCAGACCTGTCTAGTATGGGAGCTGTTGTTCGTGTGCATGTATAGAACTACACAACTTTAGCATCTAAGCACCAGGGATGTAGATGGAATGGCATAGGTCCCTGGGTGCAGTTTGTAGATGTTTTCAAGGTAGTCCAAAGGTCTTACTCAGATCTGCCCTTGAGCAAAATATCCGGTGGTTATCCTTCGTTTGGAGATCATTACACTTAGGCTACATTGTGTCCTCTCCATACTCACTTTTCTAAATCAATCATTTCTTGATCCTTGCTTCCAACTCTCTCCTTCAGTCCTTTGAGAGTTTCACCCCTCACAATTGTTTTACAGATGCTCTCACCTCTCATTCCCTTCTCAATAACACAAACATCCCTTTAATATCCTTGAAATTTTTAAAACTCCTCTTGAACAATGATGAAGTTTCCAAATGACAAGGATGATGACCCTAGTGCTGTCATGTTTGTAACTCCAAAAACCTCCACTTACCTTCATTCCACATGGAGAAGCCACAAAAATGTCGTGCATCAAAAGGGTCCATTTGGCCGAGTCCAATGAAATTACATGTGTACATCGTTTACAGATTGTTAGAGCTTCATTTATTTCTTCCTCTTCTACTCCTCATACCTACCGAACCAAAGTGGGTAGATGAATTTGAGGAAAGGTTTCTTTCCAACCATCACAGTTGAGACTGTTTGTGTTGAGGCTCCATTTAACCTCTACATTTTCCTATACAAGGAATGTCATGCAATAATAATTTTGTGGTTTCTCAGAAAATAAATCCCCCATACCATTATCTTTTATCAATGCCAATTTCATAGATTCAAGACATTTGAATTAATCTGTTATCTTGTTCTTCCTTCAAACACCTCTTGCACTAAGTGCAAAGGAAACTGTCGAACCATGTCATTTTTTAGAAATGATGAATAGGCTCCTCAATCCAATATGTTTCGTACCATTACTTACTATTATGTGAGAATTCAAAAGGAAACAATATTTCGCACCAAAACCTAGCTTTAGTCACCTTGGTATAGTATACACATGGATGTTAGTCATAAGTCTTCACTACAATGCTGACACACAATACACACACACAGATATACACGCATATATAATCTCACATTAGTGTTTTCATAACACATTGAAAGTAGTAGAAGAGCAAGAATAGTCTAGATGCCTAGATTTGCATCAGTAGATGATAATTTAGGAATGAGGTCTAAGTCTCTTGAATAAATGTATGCCTTAAGGCCAACACTACGTCAGCCCCATGAGCAATGATTCGATGGAAAACCTAAATGCAAAGAAGGAAACACATGCAAAGATTCTAAAATAGGGGAAATAAGACAGTGCAGGACAAGCATAAAGTGAGACATGTAATAGTCTTTTTCAAGCAACAGCCACACCACATATATTCTAACACTTTCCCTAGCACCTTGTTTTTTCATACCCAAAGAAAATGAAAACAGGTGGCCTCAGTATGGAAATATAACTATGGTGCATGGAGGCCTTTGGTTAGAGATTCTCCACAATGATAAAGAGAGTGTGCTCCATAAACAGAGATACTTCAAATGCGTAGTGCATGTTGCACATAATGATGTGCCATACTAATGTATTAGGTACGGCAATGATGCACAGGGTTCTTTATAATCTTGAGTGCACTTGGGTCATCGCATATGATAGGTACTTGCATGATGTCAATTTTCAAATCATGTAAGAAGATGTGCGACCACATTACCTCCTTTGTCTCTTCACCTAATGCCACGGACTCTAATATTGTAAAACTCCGAATGATGCAATGTTGCAAACTACATTGCCAAAATACCACTCCTCACATGCTAAACACATATCTTATCCTCTTGTCAGACCCTACTACATGGATTTTTCAATTCAACCCAACCACCTAAAGAGCATTTAGTGATTGGGCAAACCAAAAGAAAACAACAAATCCATCAATGTTGTATAAAAAGACTCAAACCAAGGCCTACTTCTAAGGGATCTTAGGAAACTATTGAACTAGGAAAGAATGCTCATAAAAAATGTAATGTCCAGTCGAGTGGTCATAAAATTGTACATCAAACTATCCACAATCAACTACTACGATGGACCATCAACAAAACTACCAGGTGCTATGTCTGTTGCATCAATGATGTCCATCATCCCCTATGGCATAACTGGAGTGACCATCAATTGCACACCCTCCAGAATTTCAACATACTTTGTGGCAAAACCCCTCACCAATCGTTGATGTCTAACCTCATTCCAAGCTTCCTGTCTATTTTTTATGACCACAATTCCAATGAATCTTCCCACTTCTCCCACATCTTTCATCTCATTCTGCTTCCTGAGTAACTAATTTGCTTGTGCTATCTCAGTGATAAATGGAGAGAAGATCACACGAATTATCGAGGTACATGATCATTACTATAACTCATCCCCCTTGTCCACAGAAAAAAGCTTATTGGTTTGAATTACTTCTTTTGATGCCCCCATCAACCAGACAAGATTCTAACTCATCGTTCCAACATTGTGGAGATTTTTTCAAGCCGAAAATTCAAGTAATCCATATGTGCATGCCACCTGACATCAGAAGGGCTTATAGTGTCCACCTATCGCCCCGGCAGGATTTGGTCTGCTTCTCAACTTGCTGCATTGCGGGCTGCTACAAGGATTGATCAAACGCCTTCACTTTGCCTTCCCCTCACTCTGGGATCTCCTTTGCTATTCCTCTCGCAAAATGAACTACTATAAGTGGAATGTGTTGTTAGCGATGTCATCGCTGCTTCTATTAAAGCCAATATCAACAATTTATCCAATTGTTGCTTTAGGCTTCTGACCTCCAATTTTTGTTTTAAGAGTTCCTCATTATTTTTCCTCTGCTTCTTCCGCCGCTACTGCCTACTCTATCTCATGGAATGGGATTTGCAATTACGAGAAGCACACATCAAAATGTTGACAAGCGTCTCTGTATTGGTGCACTCATCACTACTATGCCGATGGGGGTGAGCTGTCTTGGAGCTACCACCATGTTTTTTCCTCTTGTATTAGTGTTGTGTCAATATAATTACAGTTCGTCAGCTCATTCTTTAAGCTCCCACATACTCTTAGCTCCATACACGAGTACCGTCTGCATCAATGCTACTCATGCAGATCGTAGGCTGGCTTCTACTTGGCCGCTTACAACGTCGGCAGTGCATTTTGTTGTCGCATTGGGTCCACACAAGCTGATGAGGAGTCAATTTGTCATGCGCTTTTAGGTTCATGTGAACCTCTATCGGCTATCGAAGACACGTCCACCTTATCTGCTCTGCTCCACCATCGGTATTCAGCTACTAGGTTGTCTTTAATTAGTTGGAGCATGAGAACTCTATCTAGGATACAGAGTCATTATCCGCTTTGTTGGTCAGCTTGTGGACATTTGGCAAGGCGTCCAACCCTGTGACCACTAGTGCCGACACGTTTGTCTCAAGTAGGCACTGTCGTTGCGACTGCTGCTTGCCACTGCCACGCTACAGATGGTAGCCTGCTTCCTTGTTCACCACTCCTCCCTCCATGAGCTTCTACAAGATGCCTGCTTGCCTTGGCTCTCTGGCAACCTTGGTTTTCCCCGGTGACGTTCTTTCTTGTGACTCGCAAAGCAGTGCATGAAGTGATTTTGACCCTCATGACATCATCACGTGGATATTTGTGAAGCACCGTTGCTTGTCTTTAGCTTTTCCTTGTCGTGCTTGATAGCCTGAGGACATTGTTGCATGCTTTGCCTATTTTAATTGTGTCGTTGTGGATGTTGTAAGGAACTTTATAAGCATCTATACAATTCCTCCATGAGCAGGAAAAGCTAAGTTTGTTTTCTACAAACAGAGAGGCTCTAGCATGTCTAAAGGATAACTGAGTGGTGGCAGTCATGAAGATGGCTTATGTGACTCTGATGAAGCGTTATTCAATCACAAGGCCTCATTTTGTTGTTGGGTCTATGACACTTGACCTTCAAGTTGAGCTACGTGGGTAGCTAGCAGCTCATACATATGTCGCTCCCATTGGCAAATGTGTTGCTTCTTGTAAATCTGCTACCTTTGTTGTGTGCTTTCATGCAAGGAAGCTTCCTCCCCAGCTGTCTCATTGTGTCCTATATCAAGTAGTGGTCGTGCGAGTGCCACAGATGGCACCTTCATTGTAGCATGCTATGACTGAACCACGCAAACCTGTATCATGCCTGATATTGCATATTGTATCACTGGCATCCGCATTGGCATGAGCGTTTGTGGCATGAACAATGCCACATTTGCCTCCGTGACTACTATAGTTGATGACGATGGTAGTTGTGCCAGTTGAAGCTGATGTTATAGATGCACCTTCGGCTCAATCTAAGACAAGAGCTACTAAAGTTGTGCACATTCACCTTCAAAACTCATGCACTCCTCTTTGGAAGGTAAGAGCTTAAGAAACCTGTCTATCATTTCCTACCACGAGGCTTTATTTGCACGTGCATCATCTTGACATGGCCTTGTCTGAAGTGCCTCTTCTCTAGAGCGCTTTGCCTCTTGAGCTACTACTTACTCTCTCCTTGGACCACATTCTTGTTCTATGCACAAGCTTGGCACTTAAGGGTCATTCAGCTGTTGAGGGGCCATTTTTGTGGGTTCTCCATATTAGGGTCACTCAAAGCATCCTCAATAACTCCATGTGTGTAGGATCGCCATGTCAAGCGCTTGGCCTGCCAATGGTGAGACCGTCATTTTCATTCTTTCAATCTTGAGCTGTAATTGTTTCTTCTTGTGGACGGCATGGGTCTAGTGCTCTAATCGTATGTTGAGCATGTCCAAACATCCTTGTGCTCAGATACCATGTTGGGGTTTTTGAGCCTATAGTGATAAAGTCACCGCATGCTCAAATGTTGCAAGGGGGTCTTGCTGCTGTCCAGGATCTCTTTGCCTAGCAAGAAAATTCTATACTCAAATACCTAAAAGCAAAAGACTTGCATTGGAAATTGTAACTGAAAAAGAGTATCAAGTACAAGTATGGTACAAGGAAACAACAGCAAAACACACCTCAGCACAATGCTTTGACACAACCTACCCCATCCAAGGGCGTAACACCTTGTTAGGGCATGAAGAATGTTGTTGCAAGGGTCTTAAGATGGTCACCATAATTCTAAGTGAAATGGCCTCCATGTTTTCAAGGCGGCCTCCTCTCCACGCTGGCAGCCACTACCAGACTCACTAGGTCGTCAGAGGACTTCTGACCCTCTTAACCAAGCTGGCAGATTGCTGCCAGGCTTGCTAGGGTCTTGAGATGAGAGCATTTTTTATTCTTGGTTTGAGGCGTTGTCTAGCAAAGATGGACTACTCGTCTTGGTTACTAGACTTATTGTTGGAGTTGTTTGCTGAGTTGTTGCAGTTGTTGGAGTTACTAGACAGATTGAGTCAAGTTTGGTTTTCTACCGGGATCCTGGAAAGATGACCAGGTGCTATGTGCCTAGAGGAAACATCTTGCTTGAAGGTCAGGGATTCCTCCTCAAGGAAGCTTTCCGGTCCAAGGCACGCATATTCTTCTCAAGGAAGCTTCCTGAAGACTGGCAACATGGCCGTTGTCCCAGCTTTTGAGTCGTGCATGTTTTCGTTCACGTAGAGTGGTCCCACGCTTGGCTTTGCATGTAGCTGCTAAGTCATGCATGTAGTATCTAATGTAGTTGCTGAGTCGTGCATGTGGTCGTTAATGCAATGCTGAGTCATACATGCACCTCTTGATGCAGAGTGGTCCCTAGTCCAGATCTCTTCTTGCATGTGCTTATGTAAGCGATCCTGGAAGTCTAGTCAGGTTTAGCCCCACATTGACTCGTCTGGGTCAAGTACCCAGCAGTGTTTGCTTGCACTGCGTAGCTGTTGACCAAGCTAAGCTCGTAAGCATGCATAGCCCTCTTGTGCATGCAGTACATGAATGCAGACTCCTTTCCCCCCTAAGAGTTGAATGCCATAATTTCATGTGTCCTGTACAGTAGAAAATTCCTGGTCAAGCTACACAGAGGAATTTACAGATAATATTCCGTAACTTCATACACAAACCTCCGATTGTCGATCCGACTACGCCATGTCAAAGCTGTCACTCAGCGCACTTATCGCTCACTCCAACATTATATATCTCTACTTACAACCTACGTATTTAGCCATACACCTTCACATGTAATCCACACATACACTTTCAATCATTACTCATCCATAGTATAAAATCACCTTTTTTAAAGTGTATCTCTATGTATAAAACTTAGACATTTGGCAATATGTCTCTACTTACACTCCCCACATACACTTTCCACCCCCACCCGATCTCTCCATCACCCAATCACCATAAAAAACTCAAACACATCACTCAAACCAATATACAAAAGTAAAATATTTAAAAACCCCATACACCCATTGATACATCTCCACTTACAATATCCACACACACTTTCCACACCCATGTTCCATCCCCTCCCCTCCATCCAACAACCACCAGCCAACCTCGAATACATTACTCAAACCAACATCCACAAATACAAATGTTTACACACAACCCGCACATTAAGCCATAGAAAACCACTAACAATCTTCACATACACTTTCTACCCCTTCCCCTCCTCCCCACCCACCAAACCACATCATTCAAGGGACATACACAAGTGTATATCTCTAGTCACAACCTACCTATCCAGCCATACACCATCACTTGCATTCCCAGCATACACTTTCCACCCCTCCACCCATGTCCCCCCTCCCATCCACCACTAAATACATCACTCAGAGGAATAGGAACAAGTGCATATCTGTACTCACAACGTACCTATCCAAAATTACCAACACTCTCCACATACACTTTCCAACCCTTTTGCCTCCCTCCTGAGCTTAACGAGTACTTGTCGAATCGCTAGGATCAATTTATGCATGAGAAGCTTGCATAGAAACATCTTGGTGTATTACACAAAACAATACACACTTCATCTAGTGCATGAAATTGCTTTCGTTCCATTGATCACGTCACTGAAACATATATTCCTAGGAGCATGTTACATGGAAGCCTCCTAGATTACTGAAGTAGATTAAAAACACTTCACCTAGTGTATAAAAATCCTTTAAATAGCTCTACCTGAATCCTTTTCTTAGCTCAAACGCACGGTTGACATCGGATTTGTGACATTATTATTGGCAATTGTGTCCCAATCAACTAAAAACACAAACTCTGAAGACATGTTATTGCAAAGTTCAAGCCCCAATAGTTGGGATCGTTTTAGAACAAGCGAATGCAAACCCCTTTCGTTACTGGCCTTCGCCTAGCGATAAGATGGCCATCCATCCTCTCTTTCACATCAAAAAGCTCAAACACAACCAAGACCCAAGAAGGAACATCTCTGATAGAGACATTGTACCTCCACCACCTATTCACGTGGACGGTGTACGTAGTTGACGACATCCTCAAACACTGATGTTGTAGAAAAACCACCAAGTATTTGGTCAAGTGGCACAGTTACGACGTCACTCGGAATAGCTTGGTGCCATATGAAAACCCCCGAGAAATCGATCATTTAATCAATGGCTACTATCGGTATCACTAACATATGTCTACTTACGCACCGGGACACGGTGACGAGAGAGGAGGGCGGTGTTGCATCTTTTATGTACACGAGTCCGTAAACTACGCATATGTGTATGTGTGTGTTTACTTGTGTGGCCCATCGCACATTGACCTCAGGATTCATGCAACGATGATCCGATGGAAATTTGGCCACTCGCCCTGACCTCTAATGTTTCGTTCCAAAATAAGTTGACAACTTTGACCACTTTCGAGCATGTTCGATAGATGAATCGTAAAATGTGTCAATGTTATGATATTATTGTCAACCCCTTGACGACAACTGGAATTTGATAAAATCACCCCTCGGTATTCTTGAAACCCCCCAAATTCTTCGTGGAGCATCTCAAATAGCCAATCATGGCACAACTTTGCACGCGTCATTTGGCTCAAGCATCGAGGATCCAACATATGCCTCATTGTGATTCTCCTCGTATATATGTGCTCGACTTGATTGACACTTGTCACACAAGTACACTTATTTACTAAAAAAATTTCATGAGGTGTTCCAAATTCTTGAATCGCTCAGTGTTGCGCATCTCATCCCTATGATACACCTACGTTCCGCTCGGCTTAACAGTATATGTGTGTCTGACATATCCTACACTTGTCATCTAATCCATTGCTTTTTATTAAATATCCAACTGCCCCAACCTCATCCGTGTGAACCACCTACGTCCCCTTCGATGTAACAAACATGTTGCTTTTCATAAGGTACCTTGAATGGTTTTCACAGAATTGAACATGGTGGTATTCCAGCCAGAAAAGTTTTTGCTTAACGGGTAGCGTTTGCTACATTCATACATGACGGGTGCCGCGCACCAGGTCTACAATGTTCGATAGGTCTGGAACTGTGCGACAGCGTCAGGACGTGCTCTCCTCCCGTAGTCTGCTGAGCAGGTTGTTCTACTGGCTTCCACTCGCTGACAGGCTCGGTTGCCCTTGGACCTTTCTGGGTACGGGATGGGCTCGGGATCCGGCTGCTTCACGTGGGCCGCATGACTGTGCGTGTTATGGGGAGCATGCGGCTGACATGGCCTCGCACCGAGTGCCGAGGAGGTGCGCCGTCTGATCCATCCGACGTGGAACGTCCGCCACTGTCGTCGTTGCTTCTGCCTGGCTGGAAAGCAACAGCTGGCGTCTGGATGCTGCGGCGATCTCGTTAGTAATAAAAAAACAGCAGGGTTCGCGTTTTCAGGGTCCCGTTAAGGTGCTTCCTGCTATGGTAACTGTAAATTGTAAAACACGACATTAGTTAAATTTTGATCGGACCCGATTTTGACCGTCGATCTTTCAAGGTCGATCCTATATGCCACCATTCTCGTCCAGTTCAAGGTCTTTCAAGGCCTTTCGTCCATCCATTCCCCGTTGAAGGGTAGCGAGGATAAACATAGTAATCTATGAGTTCAAATGAGGGAAAACCATCCTGTTTGTCTGCGTCACAAGGCTGTTCGTTCAAACACGACCCGAGCGGTTCCGAGTCCAGTTCCGCTCTCGAAACCAGTCGACGTCTTCCAGCGAAGACATACATGGGGTTACCTAACAGCAACTACAAGAGAACGGGGTATTTTAATATTAGCAACATAGATGGGGTTGCTTTACTGTGGTGATCGGGTTGCGAAATCAGCGTGAGCGTCTCAGGAATAGCGAACCCCATTCATGTCTCTAAGAGGGAAAAATGTACGGAACCGCGAAAACAGAGAAGGACACCGGACATTGAACGATTTGGCACCGAGAGAGAAAAAAACACCGGGGGAGGGGAGCAAGAGGAGCTCGCACGTGAGACAGTCGGCCAACTACCACGGACGCGATGAGTCAAGAGAAGAGAGGAAAATATATCCATAGTGATCCGAAAACATGTCGTGCAGATGTATCCTAATCAAATACAAAGCCTAAACTACCTCCCCTTTCTTGTTTCATTCGGTTATGTCCATGAAAACAAAAATTGTAAAAGAAACAACTTGCACAACCATCCATTTCTAAACAATTTCAAATATCAATCATTTACACTCACATATTGAAAATAAAAATTTAAGAATGAATATATTTTATGTTGATGACGATGTAACTTATGACGTTTATGGTTGTGGGACATATCTTCAGCAAGAAAAAGGTACAGGAACCGGAGAAATCATATAATATTATTCATCAATACATTTAATTCAGGTATAATTATAATTATTTTAGAGGTATTCGTAGACATATATGTGTACAAATACATATACATATCCACATACATATACATGTACATATACATATACATGAACATATACATCTATATATACATATACATTTACATTTACATATACATATACATATACATATACATATAAATATACATATACGTATAAATATACATATACATATACATATACATATACATATACATATAAATATACATATACATATACATATACATATACATATAC
>SZWC01001353.1:65375-90296 GCA_023375785.1 Penium margaritaceum
GTGTAGCTGGGGAGTGTATTGGACAACCGATACTTGAATACACTAAGTGTACAATACACTTAGTGTATTTTTTACGTGTCCATCAGATACACTTACCATAGACACTCCCCCAATACACTTTACCCTTTGGGGGGGGGACAACATAAGAGTTGGAGATCCCCCCCCCCAAAAGGGTAAAGTGTATTGGGGGAGTGTATATGGTAAGTGTATCTGACGGACAAGTGAAAAATACACTAAGTGTATTTGGAGTAGACATCTGAAAACACTCGTCAACCGTCGATCAATGACGATCGACAATAGACGACTTACAACACGGTTCCCTTTACAAAGATGACAATCGACGATCGACGACCGTCGACTACTCGATGACATAAATATGTGTCGCAGCCATATTACACATTGGTAGCCACATAGTCGGGACCCCATCTCCCCCCCCCAAAAGTGACGAGTGTATTGGGGTTGTGTAGCTGGGGAGTGTATTGGACAACCGATACTTGAATACACTAAGTGTACAATACACTTAGTGTATTTTTTACGTGTCCATCAGATACACTTACCATAGACACTCCCNCCCCCCCCCAAAAGGGTAAAGTGTATTGGGGGAGTGTATATGGTAAGTGTATCTGACGGACAAGTGAAAAATACACTAAGTGTATTTGGAGTAGACATCTGAAAACACTCGTCGACCGTCGATCAATGACGATCGACGATCGACGACTTACGACACGGTTCCCTTTACAAAGATAACGATCGACGACCAACGACCGTCGACTACTCGATGACATAAATATGTGTCGCAACCACATTACACATTGGTAGCCACATAGTCGGGACCCCATCTCCCCCCCCCCAGAAGTGACGAGTGTATTGGGGTTGTGTAGCTGGGGAGTGTATTGGACAACCGATACTTGAATACACTAAGTGTACAATACACTTAGTGTATTTTTTACGTGTCCATCAGATACACTTACCAAAGACACTCCCTCAATACACTTTACCCTTTGGGGGGGGGGCAACATAGGAGTTGGAGATCCCCCCCCCAAAAGGGTAAAGTGTATTGGGGGAGTGTATATGGTAAGTGTATCTGACGGACAAGTGAAAAATACACTAAGTGTATTTAGAGTAGACATCTGAAAACACTCGTCAACCGTCCATCAATGACAGTCGACGATAGACGACTTACGACACGGTTCCCTTTACAAAGATGACGATTGACGATCGACGAATGTCGACTACTCGATGACATAAATATGTGTCGCAGCCATATTACACATTGGTAGCCACATAGTCGGGACCCCATCTCCCCCCCCCAGAAGTGACGAGTGTATTGGGGTTGTGTAGCTGGGGAGTGTATTGGACAACCGATACTTGAATACACTAAGTGTACAATACACTTAGTGTATTTTTTACGTGTCCATCAGATACACTTACCATAGACACTCCCCCAATACACTTTACCCTTTGGGGGGGGGACAACATGGGAGTTGGAGATCCCCCCCCCAAAAGGGTAAAGTGTATTGGGGGATTGTATATGGTAAGTGTATCTGACGGACAAGTGAAAAATACACTAAGTGTATTTGGAGTAGACATCTGAAAACACTCGTCGACGGCTTGCGAGGACCGCCGACCATGACGTTTGTCACTAGTCGTCGATGGACAAGGAAAAAACAAAAAAAAAAACAGCGAAGCAACTTGCCGAGTCAGCACAGTACCGAGCCCCACTCGACCAGGGCCCAGCGAGAGCCCGAGTAGGGAACGTCGAACCTCGTAAACGTCTAATGGTCTGAGGAGCTTCCAAGTCCACAAATAAGTCTATTACGTATTTACAGATGTAGTACAGATTATGTGTATGTTCACATATAGGTGCTTTAACGGGAAATGTAGATAGAGTTGTGAATCGCTAAACCATGGTTTTTATTAGGTAGTAAACATGTCACTGAGATCCTTCCACGTTCTTTCCCATGTTGAAGAATAATTATACACTATTCTGTCTATGGACAACTGGTAAAATGAAATTGTGACGTAACGTCCACGAAGGTACCATGAAACTTCCAAGTGCCTACTTTGGACATGTACACTGAATGGAGGGTGAATTTTTAAGGNAGTTTATGTGTATGTACACATATAGGTGCTTTAACGGGAAATGTAGATAGAGTTGTGAATCGCTAAACCATGGTTTTTATTAGGTAGTAAACATGTCACTGAGATCCTTCCACGTTCTTTCCCATGTTGAAGAATAATTATACACTATTCTGTCTATGGACAACTGGTAAAATGAAATTGTGACGTAACGTCCACGAAGGTACCATGAAACTTCCAAGTGCCTACTTTGGACATGTACACTGAATGGAGGGTGAATTTTTAAGGGGTGATTAACCATAAATGCCCGGAGTATGGCATTCACCTCGCCAATGTTGAAATTGCACGCATGCTCCTATGAGTTGTGGGCCGCATCGTAGCCCTTCCACTTGACAAGGTACTCCCATCCACGGTCACGGCGATGATGATCAAGAATGGCTTCCACCTCAAACTCTTGCTCGCCGGAAGGGGAGGCTCAGAACTGCGGCCCAGAAAATACTTGGCCTGATCGTGGTAGAGGTTGAGCTTGGGGATGTGGAACACGTCGTCGACTGGCATGGAAGGAGGAAGAGCCAACCGTGCCACAACGGGTGTCCGCAGTTCGAGCACCTCTATCGGGCAAAGCCACCGGGGCTTCAACTTGTCTGATCGGACCTCGCGAAGCTTGACGTGCGCGCTGTTGAGAAGCACACGGTAACCGACCTTGAGCATAGCGTCGACGTGTCGTCAGTTCGCTTACACTTTCTGCTGCTCTTGCGCCTTTGCCAATGCATGCCGTGTCGCCGCCCAAATCTTCCTGAAGCCACATGTAATAAACTCCACAGTGGGCAGGTTGCTTGCGACGTGCAAAACGCGGGCACCGTCCCGTTCACCACCTCAAAGGGCGCCTTGCCGGTAGAGGCAGATGTGACGGAGTTGTATGCCTGTTCAGCGACCGGCAACCACTGGTCCCACGCCGTCTCGTTTAGATCACCCACTGTATGGAAGACCTGCTCTAGCGTCTGGTCCGTCTGCTCCGTTTGCTCGTCGGTTTGAGTTATGGCCAATCACCCCAAATTCACACACTTCATGATCAGTGTATCGAAAAGTGCATTTCTACACGCAAACATTTTTCAAAAAACATCTGCATCACTACATGTCAGCAAAGCCCAGATGAACTATCCTTTTATAAAAATAAAATTTTAATGGGCTCTATGTGACATGTAGCAGTTTCTGTGAACAGTCCATGTTCACTAGTTTGTTCACTTCCCAACACACCTATTGATACACAGTTTCATGGGCAAGGCCATTGGTCATATATGTTCGGTTTGGGGATGAAAACTGGTCTATAGTTGCACCTTGCTGCCGTACCGCTCCATGAGTTCTCGCCAAAACTTGCTCATGAAGCGCGGGTCACGGTCGCTCACAATGGACTGCGGCAAACCATGTAGATGCACCACGTGCTCAAGGAACAGTCGATCTGTGCCTTCCGCGCTCACCGTATCACGCGTCGCAATGAAGTGTGATATCTTACTGAAGCGATCCACCACCACCAACATCGCATTGTGGCCTGCCACTGTCGTGGGAAAACCTGTGATAAAATCCATGGAGATGTCATGCCACGACTGCTCGGGGATGGGCAAGGGATGGAAGAGACCCGGGGTCGTCGTCCTCCGTGCCTTGTGGCGTTGGCACACGTCACAACTCCGGCAGAATTCAGCCACCTCCGACAACATGGTGGGCCACCAAAAGTTGCGAGCCACCGTCTTCAATGTCTTATTGGCGGAGAAGTGGCCGCTCGGGCCAGTGTCATGGCACTCCTCCCAAATCAACTGCTGAAGCGCGGGCACCGCGGGAACCACCACCTGTTGTGTGCCGCGCCGTCACCAATATGGTGCCTCGAAGAAAAATCTCCGAGTACCGTACTCCCCACGCGCCTCATATCCCTTTGCAAAGAGCTTCACAAGGAAGGCATTCTCGTGGATGGTGAGGCACACGACCCGCATCATCAGGTCCGGTCGTCGTGAGAGTGCGTCGGCTGGGTTGATGTGACCCGGACGGTACACGATATCGTAGTCAAAGTGCGACTCGAGGTACTCCACCCAACGCGCTTGCCGCTGGCTCATGTTTGGTTGCGTCTTGAAGTAATTCAACGCGTGGTGGTCGGTGTAGACCGTGGATTTCCACGCCTCGAGGTAGCACTGCCAGTTCCTGAAGGCTGCGACCACAGCAAGCATCTCCTTATTATGGGTGGCGTAGTTGAGCTCCGCCTCGCGCAACTTGCGCGAGTAGTATGCGACCGGCTGTGACTTGTTACCAGAGTCCTGCAAAAGGATCCCACCAATGGCCAGGTCCAATCCATCCGTTGCCATTTCAAACTCACGGCCGCTGTCGGCCAAGTGCAAGGCCGGTGCGGAGGTTAGAGCCCTTTTGAGATTCTCAAAGGCTTCTTGTTCGCTAACTCCTCAGCTCCACTCACGATCCTTGCTAGTGAGGTTGAAAAGTGGCGTTGACACTCCCGCATAGACAAGGATAAACCTACAATAGTAGTTGAAAAAACCAAGAAAATTTTGCACATCGTGCATAGTACGCAACTTCGGCCAGTCTTGCATGGCCAATACCTTACGCGGGTCCATGGAAATCTATCCATTGCCAATTATGTGTCCAAGGAATTCAACTTTTTCCACCACAAACTCACACTTAGAGAGATTTGCAAAAAAATTCTCCTTCCTCAAAATCTCGAGGACCTTCTTCACATGCTCCCCATGCCCCTCCGCCCTCCTGCTATTCACCAAGATGTCGTCAAGGTAAACCACCACAAAGTCATCCAAGTACGGCCTGAAGATGTTGCTCATCGCCGCCATAAAGGTGGCCGGTGCATTGGTCAACCCAAAAGGCATCACGAGGAACTCGTAGTGTCCATAGCGGGTGCGGAAGGCCGTCTTTTTCACATCATCTGCTACAATGCGAATCTGGTGGTAGCCGGAACAGAGGTCAATCTTTGTGAAAAAGCGAGTGGCACTGAGCTGATCGAGGAGTTCCTCAGCTCGTGGAAGCGAGTACCGATTCTTGCTGGTCAACTCGTTCAATACCCGGTAGTCCATGCACCTGCGCATCTCCCCCATCTTTTTTTGCACAAACAAGACAGGTGCAGCGTAAGGAGACGAGGATGGGCGGATGAAGCCATGTTCCATCATCTCGGTCAGCTGCTTCTTGAGATCCTATAGTTGCGCGTCGCTCATGCGGTACGTTGCACGAACAGGCGGGCGTGCTCTAGGTTTGAGTTCGATGCGATGGTCCACGTCCCGCTTTGGTGGCAGATCAGTCGGGAGGATGACGGGGAACATGTCCTCAAACTCCGTACACACTTTTCAAAGCCCCTCGGGCACCGCGGAAAACTTGCCTTGGACCCCCGGCTGTTCACGAGTCGCTCCTTGCGCCACAACAGGCGCCACGTCCTCTGATTCGTCGACATCGTCCTCCACGTCTCGCATGAACGCCAGAAAAATCTGGTATTTTTTTTCGAATCAAGCGCTTGTGCTGCACCAAGCTTAGCATCAATGGCGTCAATTCCTCTTTGCAAGGCAGCGACTACTGTAGCGCTTCCTCCCCGCAAGTGTCCTCCTCTACGGCCTCTTCCTCTGAGCACGTAGGCAGGGGATACTCCTTGTCTCCGAGCTTGACTGGGACGGTGCGCGCCTCCCAATTGATGACGGTGTTGTACTTGTGGAGGAATTCATGACCAAGGATCACATCGTAATCCTTCATTGGACACACCCGGTATACGGTTGTTGTGCAAAGCTTATCCACACAAATGGAGAGGGGAAGGACCAGATACCCCACTTCAATCGTGCCGTCCACTTGGTTAGCCGTCTGCTTCTTGCTCCTCAGCGCAAGGCCCCACTTTTGAGAACACTCCATGCTCACATAACTGTGGCTTGTGCCACAATCCAGCAAACTCCCCACCTTCTCCTTGACGCCTTTCACTCGCGCCTCCAAGAGAAGTGTGGGCTGCTGCACTTCATACCCCGCATCCCATGTCTTGACCTTGGAAACCCCCTTAATTGCCGCAAGGCGTTCGGGTGGACGGTCGACTGGCAGTTTGGGCTAAGGAGCAAGGAGTAATGCCATCTACTCCCGGATCTCCTCATTTCCCGAGTCCTTTGTTGCTTTCTCTAATTCCTTCGTGGCTTGCTTCCCCTTCCCTTGCCACTTATCCTTACCGTCGCCCTTTTTTGACTCCTACAATCACGCGCAATGTGGCCAGGCTTGCCACAGTTGTAGTACTTGCACTGTTGTAACGCTCCGATCTCCATGGGCATGTTGCCGCTCTCGGCCGCTTGCCGCAACCACCATCAAAAGAGTTGTGGTTGTTAGCATGAGCCTGTTTCACGTGCGAGTCAAACTGTACAGCTGCTGCGATCATTGCCGACATGTCGTCGTTGAGGTCGTGCATCACCATCACAGCGTGGGCATTGTTCTTGAGGCCGTTGTTGTAGTGGAAGCACAATTCGTAGGAGTCGAAGCCACAGTTGGCGATGATCTCACGAAACCTGCGGGTGTAGTCGGCGACATCGCTAGTTTGGCAAAGCCGACGCAGCTTGGCACGTGCGTTGTTCATCACGTCACCCACGGTGAAGCGCTTGATGAACAACTCCATGAGCTCCTTCCACGAGGTCGGCCATTTCAGAGTAGGGTCGCCACTGCTATAGGTTGGAGCCGATGGGATTGAGATTCTGGTCGCCGCCGTAATACCGGCGACCATTGCTGCTTCACTGCCGTGTGGATTGGATCGCATCACATCGGCCCACCAATCCAACGATGCCCCTATCAACAAGGTCACGGCATAGTCGCGGCATGCCTTGTACCTTCTGTCATCCATGCCGATGGCGGTGAAGTACAATTATAGTCCAAGTATCCATGCGTGTGGAGCTGGTCCATCCTTCTTCGATGGGTCGAATGGCTCTGGCTTGGGCGGGCTCGGGACGTCCACCACAGGTACGTTTGCGGTGGTAACTACCACTGGTGTTGTCACTGGACGCTCCACGAGCTCTTGATTGAGGTATGTGCTTTCCTTCTCTAACAGATCCATCTTGGCCTGCATGTCGGCAAGAAACTTTTGGAACTCTGCAGCTGTTGTTACTTTGCCTTGCGCGTCAAACACCGCGGCAGTCGAGAACGTGCCGGATCAAGACATCTCTGGGTTCGGTACACTTCTTCCTCAACGGGTCCTCCGGTTACCTTCCTGTCACCGGAGTGTGTGGTTGGCCTTGGCCACAGATCCGCCAAAGAGACAAGATGTGTGCTGGTCTACGCTGACCTGGAGTGGTTGCCACATAGATGATTGTGCCCCTGAGCCAAGGGTGGCTCTGATACCAAGTGTAAGCCGGGCGCGGTGTGCTAGCCTCAACCACACGGTGTAGGCACCAACTGGCGACGACGATGACCAAGGGGAGGGCGGTGCACGCCTTCTCGGGATTGCAAAAGTGTAGGATTTTCTTGGGAGAGCACAAGAACACGTGTGGCACAGTGGGAGTAAACTGTACTTGTTATCCAGGTATCAAAATAGAAGACTATATGCACATGACGACACATCCTAGACGACCCGAGGTCGCCGAACCGTGTGCAGCTCTGTGAGGACCTTGGATGAGAATTATTGCCTTACCATCACGTAGCTCATATTCTAAGCTTTCCAACGCACCAATAATTGCATCATTCCGTGAAGGAACGGCCGAGATATGGCCGTTTCTGTGAACCACGGTAATCTGCCGCTGACAGCACCACTAGAGGCGGTGACGGCCATCCGAAGCGCCCTTTCTGGTAACAACACATCGGGCGCCATTCCAAAGCGCCCTTGGCCCTCAATGATCCTTGAATCGTTGACTATCCAGGCTCCAAGGGGCGCTTTGGCTTTGTTGGGTCTTCCGAGGGTCGAGCCTTGGTCGTTGGGGATGGATTCCCGTCACCTGTTTTCCCCTTGGCCGGTCCAACTTTCGGCCGGGCGTAACTTCGTCAATTCTTGATGGATGGATCCCATTGTTGGGTCTATCTTGCACGGTTTTTCCTGTAGATTCCAAATACACAGTCAGATTATATATTAGAATAAGCCTCAAGCCATGATCAGTGCCGTTGGCACTGTCCGGCTTACACCTATGCTACAACTCGCTAGTGCTGGCTGCTTCTACCCCTTGTCAAGTCCCTTTTTTTCCTTAATAGCATGTATGATCGCTACATCATTGTGAGCCTGGCCAGTCAATTGAGGGAAAGAGAAGGAGAAAATGGTCAAGAAAAAAGTTGAGGGAGGCCGGAAGTGTCAAAGATGCTACAATCATCACCACGACAAGTGCGCTCACCTTATGGACTCCAACCGCCTTCTTGGCTGATCTCATCTGAAGGTAGTGGTACGGGGTCCAAGAGAGGATCCAAAAGGGCTCCAACATCTTGGGGAGTGGTACACAATCAAATTCTAAGAAGGGGCCAATGTGGTTTGTTTGCATCTCCAACATGGCGGTGTCACGGACCCATTGCGATGCTCTGCCACCAGTCCTTAGACATATGTTAATATGCATGGTGCACTGCCAGTAGCTAGTTGCGACCTCCGACAATCCTCAATGAAGAGAGTGGAACTTGCAAAGACGGGCTGCCCTAGCTGCACGTGTCTCCGTAACGAACAGCGTCAGGGCCAACTCCCATAATCGGATCCCACTAGTTTCTGTTCTTTGCTGTGTCCAAGAAGGGACGGGAGTCTACAGTTGTCTCTTGTGACATATTGTAGATTAGGCCTTTTATCACTCTTCTCGTTACCTACACCTGTCAACGTTGATTGCCTGATACTGGCTGTGATAGTATATCCAGACACCCTTTGTGTCGGCCTACTCCTCAAACATGACCTCCCAATAGTCGTAGCATTCGTTGCTATTGGTAGCATGGTGGAGGGATATTAAAGTCTTTTCGACCGCCGCTCCATGTGGAGGGCGACGTTGAGCTCTAGCAAATCTAGATGCAGAATGGGGAGACTTTTTCTTTGAGAGAAATCTAAATTAGCAAAGCATATCATCCCCCTCGAAGAGCACTGGCACACCAGTGTCATTCGTGTGCAAGCCTGTGATCCCAGCTACAATTGGAAAAGTTGCTCCTCAAGTACACAATCTTCATGTGTACCTGAGTCCATGGATTTCTCTTCCTCATCCTCAACATCTTATTCATGAGATCACTGTTCCATGTCTTTAACACGAGAGGTGGAGTTCTGAGCCGATGGGGTACCAAGGAACTCACCTTGTTGTGTCATGAGACATATGTAACTGCCCTCACAATAACTCTCCCATTTCCTTGAGCGTGTCACTCTGGGACTGTTACTATTACTGCATACAGTCCAATGCACGGTGGAGGTCATCCATTATTTGTGATCGTAGGCTCATATTGCCTGACATGTAGGATGTGGAAGGGTTCTCTAGCTCCTTCGGATCAACCCATGCCTGAAACAGGATCTCCCAACAGTCAAAGGTTGCCTCCTTATCACAGGGGAGTGGGAAAGTCTCAATCCTGTGGCTACGGCTCCATGGGAAGTACAATCTCACGCTCCTCTGGAGGTACATGCAATACGAGAAGACTGCCGACGAGAGGAACATCTTCAAAAGATAACCTTGCTAGCTACGCTAAGGGGCCCTGGTGAATTGGTGGTAGTGGTACAGTACTGGTATTTGATTTTGTGGTCAAGAATAATTATAGACCTCTATCTTATATTCGTGATCGCTATGAATTATTTTGTTGTTTCCAAAACGAATGAATCGGCTCCTACTCATAACCTTGATTTCGATCTTTTATCCCCTTTTCCCTTTGTCACCCCAAGTTCTGGCTCCAGTTCTACGTTGAGCACAACCAAAAAGCTGCCAAGGGCCTCGAGTGCAAGCCACTGCCCACATGTCGTATGCGTTGACGAGAGAAAAGATTCATGGAACATGGCCTAATCCACGTAATATCCACTCGAGCTTGGTGGACGTGACCCGGTCTCTGTTTTTCCTTTTGACACACCACACACAAGGATCGAGGGAAATATTTTTCTGTTCTCAACATAGAACAAATAATGTGCCCCCGTAACCAAATACATGAATTTGTACGAGAAAAAAAATCATATCAAAATCGAAGACATGTACGGTATTGTAGGCTGCAATCAAAGCTGCAACAATCAAAGATGCTCCTCATGCACACGTATTATACTATAATGTGGTTCTGTGTCCTCGGTGTCATCCTGCTCTGATGTAGGCTCTTGACTGGTTAGAACACGAGAGGTGGACTACCGGGCCGATGGTGTACTTGCAACAGCTTCACCTAGCTTTGTTGGGAAAGCTTTGAGCGACTCCACAGCAGGTCGAGGATCTCCTGAAGTGCATCATGTTGGGCCTGCTACTGACGGTAAGTCTTGTTGTGTAGATGATGGCGGTCATCAATCCCTTGCAATCATGGGCTCCTTTTCCATGATGCTCAGGATGCACCAGCATCTACTGGCTCCTCTGCCTTGTCAGTGCCAAGCGCCATAGATGATGCTCCATAAACGCTGATGCTATTGCTGCTGCCACGCTTATAGTTGATATTAATGAGATGAAGTAAGGAGGGAAAGAGCCACTCACCATACAGGGGACTAACAAAAGTTTCCATAGTAAGGATCCAACAATGTTTGAAATGAGCCATAACGTCAAAATTTTTGTGTTTTAGCCAAAACCGTGGCTAAGGACGATAAGGATGCCATCATCCTCAATGGTGATGTCAACATACAGGTCATCAAAATAGAGAAAAAAACTGGAGGTATGATGCGCAAGAACATGCTAAAATTAGTGGTAGTGGTTGTGTACTAAAAAGACCTCAAAAATATAGATTACCGTGGTTTTTGTTCTTTCTTTAATGTATGAAAATGTAGATATGATAGCGTGTTATCATTCTTCCATTCTATATGACACGAAAGAAGGTGGGAATCATTTGGATGGGGAAAGTAGGACTTTCCAACGAGCCCTTTGCACTATAAATTATTGTCAAACAGGGTAGGCTTAGTCTCCAACATTCCGTGTAGTGGTAGGTACAAGGTGATTGGAGCTTTTGGGAAGCTTCATAGATGACTAAAAACAACACATGCTTCAAGTGCTACTGAATAGGGTTGGGTTAAATGGTGTCACTTTTTTTCGTCTTGTAGTTATAGGCGTGATTGCTATTGTTGGCTAAAATTACCCGTTAGACACATGGTAGTGTGGTAGATCCTCTGAGAATAATAACTACGGTTATGCACTCCATTATTACATCGACTAAACTCATAACTTAATCTTACACTACCATTGCCACCGTTCAGTGGTGATGGTGGTGTGGTGATGCTGTTGACTGTCATTGTTGTCTTGAAATCACCTCTTTTGTCGCTGTCTGCTACACCTGTTTATCATGCCAAGTTAGGTCCTCCCATTGACGTGGCTGTAGATATGACTCTCACTAATACTTTCATTGATGCATCTCTGCTGGGTAGCTCAGTGATGGGTGTCTCACTGTTTTGATATCAAACCAAGATGCTTGGAAGCTTATTAGATTTGTTTTCGCGATGTGGCAGTCTTGTCCATTCAACTTATGTGCTAACATGCAAGGTAGGTGCAAGCATAACAAGGGCCTTGGTCGGGGAGATACATGAATCCTTTTAAGCTCAATAGCTTGAACAGACAAAGAGAAATAACAAGATTCAAGCATACATGATAATTAACTTCTGCGGCGCATGGCAGGTGGCACACACAACAAAAACAGTATGTCCTCAAACCTGACCCAAGACCATTATTTTGGTTGTAATTTAGAAAACTTGCATCCAAATGGAGAACCACATAAGCCGACGAGTATGGAGGCTCGCATTGCATGCAATAACTGACACCTACATGGATCCAGCACCGATCGATGGATACACAAGACCAAGACATGAAAAAAGGGCACGTGGCCAGACCACAGGGAAAACTGTAGAGGCCGTAGACGAAAGGGAGGATTTTCAAGAAAGTACCCTGCATGCCGTGGTAGCAATCGTACAACTGCGGATGGGTGCATCACCAACCAACGGTGCTCTGACACTAGCTGGATCCACAATAGCTGGACATGCTTTTGCACTTGCATGGACACGGGTCAACATAGTTTATTATGTGTACAAATGGGAAGGACTCACATCACAATAGACATGCCAATCCAAGGCTTCAACCTTCACGTAATGTAGATTTTGGTGTCAGGTTGCCCGTGTAAACGCGAATGTAATCTCTTTGAAGTTATGGCAACACATCGAGGTAGATGCGAAAGGTCGAGGTCCAAAGTCAAATTTCGAGTTGCACAATGTGTTCGAAGTGGGTTGAAAGTTAGTACCTTCCTGCTTCCATGCAAAGAAATTCATCCGTACAATTTTATCTTTATTTCATCAATGTTCATGTCATGTTAGGGCACATTTCCTGTTTGTCTATCGTGTAATCAACCAAAAGCAGCCAAACCATGGTGAAAAGAAGATCTAGATGGTATCAAGGACATAAACAAAGATCCCAAGGATGGGGAGCATTGGAGTTCATCCAAATGAGAGCATGCATGTGTGAAAGACAATGTCACACATAGCCCTCGTAGGAAAGCATGCTAGTGTCAATGTTCATGCCTCGGGCGCCTCTACAAACCAACAAGTAGCTGTCAGCTTTTTTCACTAAAACACACCATTCACATCCACGCTTCTTCTTGGATCTCGTTTTCATCCTCCTCCACCTCCTCCACATCCTTGTCAACCTCATCCTCCTCCTCCTCCTCCTCCTCCTCCATACCAACTGTTTTCCGTTCTCCTTCTCCAAAGATGGAGGCCAGAGTTTTTGTACCACCTCCTACTGTTGTCCCCTCATCGTCCGAATCCTCCTCCAAATTTGTGTCCGAGTCATTGTCCCAATCATCATCGTCTGTGTTGATGAAATTGACCGCATGTGAATGCTAATTCTTCTTGTTGTATGCCACTGTCAACAAAACATCAGCGCGGTGGAGCTACTCCAGCCTTGCCACACTAAGTGAGTTCCTTTGCACCGTCTTGATGAGCTTGTGCTAGGAGAAGCACCGCTCACACTCGAAGGAGCTGCGTGGCTGCGCATTTATCTTCATAGCTATGGCTCGCAAAATAGGGAGATACGTTAGGTGGTCTAACAACCAAGTCCATTCCGGTAGGGACCCCATCGCTGATGCTTTGGCCACAATGGCCTCCTTCGGTGCCTCTCTCTCCCTATCCACATCCTTCGTCGACCACCCCTGTTGGAATATGGAAAATCCCTTCTCCAATTACACTCAGTCCTACTTTTCCAATTTGCGCACGAAGACCAGCCACCTCTTCATTCTCTCCACATTAGTAGAGGAGTCAGCCCCAAAGAACACGAGGTTCACACGCCATGCAACGGTGCACAAGGGACATGCACACATGGTGTCCGAGCTGTGTTGCAAACACTCCACAAAAAACTTCACCCACTTATTGTCTGACCCATCATCCTTCAACTTACCCACGGTTAGTGTTGGTGTCAACAACTGGTGAATCTTGCCCCTCCTATCTTGTAATGGGTCGTGTCTCTAGTTCCTACACACAGGTCATCGTCGGAGTTCGCAAAATGATATTCAGAACTTGCTCGAGGGGTTTTCTCCTACACATCTCGCTTAGGACAATCGTCATCAATGACCCGTACAAGGAGACTTAAATATTTCAAGACTTCGGAGGCCCATTTTTGTTCTTACCTCGCCCCCTTCTTTCGAGTCCCAAACGAGGGGTACATTCCTTAAAATCGTGAATTTGTATGAGTATATCACAAAAGAAACTCAAAGTTTATAAGACACAAACTTGAGTTTCATTTTTTACGCGACGACGCAAACTTGTCGTGTGCGAGGCACGTCCGGCGATTTCACGCCGACGCTAAATTTTTCTCTCGCGCCTCGCTCCCTCACTCTCTATCCCTCGCCTTGCTTATTTGAGGAGGTAGAGAGGAGAGAGCAAGGATGAGAGCTCGAGGCCACAAGCCTCGGCCCTCGAGGCCTCGTGGCCTCCTGGTCGTTGATCAAGCCACCAGCTCGATTGGCGGCTAGTGGCTCGCCGGCGGGTGGCCGGCCGGTCACTTTACAAGCCGCCGGCCACCCAACCGGCCGGCCGCCAGTCGGTCGGTAGCCAGCGGGTGGCTGGCCACCAGCCAATCCTCGTAATGGGAAGGAAAGGCTCGCGACCACCCCCTCGCTATCGCGAGATGGGAGCGCCGAACCGGCCCTCCCGCTACATTCCTACCCACTTATTATGAACCGTCCGGGTTCACAAATAAGTGAGAGTGCCAGATACTGAATCATCAACATTGTGAACAAAAATTAATAATTCCAATCACCAGCTAAGCGTGAACACGTGCATGGCATTTGGACCTAAGCTACAGCTGTTCGGTCAGCATGGCTAGAGGCCTCTCCCCTTTAGGCTGGAGCGTCCACACAACAACCATGTTGGGCGTCCCCAACCTCCTATGGTCACAGTCCATGAATGTCAACGTGTGGGAATGTTGTTCGTTTTTTCCGCGTTTAGGTGGTGCCCCATGGCATGCATTGATTTTTGCAAGCTGCCAGCTCGCTCCAATATCCGTTGACCACCCATGTGAACATCCAAGATTCGGTCTCCCATGAGTTAGGTTCCGGTCCACATCCGGTCCAATGAACGAGGTATTCCCTAACAACCCGTGATCGGAGTGTACACTCTCAGTGCTGGAGTATACGACGAACTTTGTATTGGCCGTCGACAACAAGGACTACTGGTAATAGCTGAACGGTTCCCTGTGTTGTGTATGGAGCTAGCAGGCTCACATGAAACAAGCTATGTATCATCATACTGGGCGGAAGCACGAATTGGAATGCCACTGGCCCAATGCATGCAATGGTGGAAAACGGTCCAATCCACTTCGGTATTAGTTTTTGCGCCCCTAGCAACTTCAGCCGAAGATTCTTATTACTAACCCAATTTTTTTCACCGATGTTAAACGAGAGCACACGGCGACCTTTGTCGGCATATGCCTTTTTTTGTTGTCGAGCAGCTTGAAGGTGGCCCTTCGTCTCCTGAAACAAGGATTCTATGCGTTTGGCAAAGGCTTGAGTAGAAGGAACCTGTCCCCCCATACTCCCACTCTTCACCAATGAAGCGTACACCACTCGATGTCGACACAGTTCAAAACAAACGTGTGAACTATGTAGACTCATTCACTGAGTCATTCTATAAACTCTACCGTTGCTAGGAATGCATCCCATTCATTCATGGTAGGATCCACGCACATACGAAGCATGTGCTCCAGAGTGCGATTCATGCGCTCTACTTGTCCGTCAGTGTGAGGGTACGCTATCGACATACGCTGCCAAAATTTGCAACTCACTGCCGAAGTACTCGTATATCTTTTGCCGTGTCTTACAAGCAAGTTTTCTATCTCAATCAGGAACTATGCGTAACAGCAAGCCATGCTACTTTACGATACCCTCAAAGAAGAGGCAAGCGGTCTTCTTTGTATTCACATTAGTGGTTGTAGGGATGAAGCGTGTCATATTTGTCGAAAATCCACAACCACTAGTATTGCATCATTGCCACGGGCCGTGTTTGGAAGACCAATAATAAAGTCCATGCGTGCGCACTCCCACGGAGTTCTAGAAATAGAGATCTGTTTGAGCAGGCCTTTTCTTACTAGTCTTATTCCAAATACATACATCACATGTCATGCACTACTTACGAACATCGACACTCCATTCTGGCCACCAATAGTGGTCTGGGAGTGCTTGTCCGGTCTTTCGAGGCCTCATATGACCTACGAGGCGGGTCATGGAACTGGGAGATAATCTTCGCTCAAAGGTCTCCTCAGTCCGGTAAAATAATTTCTTTCCTATGCCAGAAGATTCACACGGCTTCCACTAATTCGTACTTGTCTATATTTTGAGAGTCTCGAAACCATTAATCCACACAGTATCCTATCCAGATCCTGTTTACAAACCCGTTGCTATGGATAATCTCTCGAGGTGGTTGTCGCAAAGGTGCAGGGGGATCTGGTGTTTGTGGTATTGCTGTCGCAATGGCCATACAACACCCACCAACGTTGGTGATTGCTTTGATTTCCACAGGCTATCGGCTTAGTGAATCAGCCACGTTGATGCGTCCTAGCCGATATTCCCATGTGAAGGAGAATCGATTCAGGTATTCGCTCTAATGCGCCTGCTATCTTGACAGGTTTGGTTGCGTTTGAAAAAATACCAATGGTTTATGGTCGTTCACGGTCGTCACACCCCCTTTAGCACCTTCGAGGTAGCAGCGCCATATCTTAAAAGCATGTACTACCAGAAGGATTTCTTGATCCCCAGTGGTGTACTGTGTCTCTGGAAGGATGAGCTTCCAACTCTTATACGCAACTAAATGACTATTTTGCATGAGGACTGCTCCAAGTCCTACTACCAACTCATCACATCACACCTCCCACGATTGCAATGGGTCGGGAAGGGCTTTGACTTGAAAAATAAAATCTCGCAACTAGATAACCAATCCCAATGTAAGCCTTTTCGTGTGAGCCTGGTTAGCGCCGTTACCCGGGTCAAATATCTCTGCACAAACCGTAGGATATAGTTTGCAAGGCCAAACAAAGACCGAATCTGCCCAACAATTTCCATACATGGCCAGTCCATGACGGCTCAGACCTTTCGTGGTTCGACGTGGATACCGTCCTTGTCGACTAGGTGTCCAAGGTACTCCAACTCATTTTGTGCAAACTTGTACTTGCTCAGTTTTGCATATAACTTCTGTTCTAGATGGATCGCGAGTACTTCACATAGATGTTCTATGTGAACTTTCATCGATTTGGAGTAAACTAGGATGTCGTCCAGGTAGACCAAGACGAACTGGCCGAATTGCTTAGCGAATGTTTGGTTCATTTCTTCATGGAATTTTTCCGGGGTGTTTGTTAGCTCAAAACATACAACTCGGAATTGATAGCATCATGTGTGTGTGTGTGTGTGTGTGTGTGTGTTCAATACATGGTTTTGGAACATCATATTTTGTAATACGGATTTGATAATACCTTTGAGACTAATTCGAGGAGGAACATAACTTTTCCCATTGGAGTTGGTCAAACAAGTCCTCGATCCGTGGTACGGTGAATCAATTTTTCATTGTCAGCTTCTTCATCGCCTGGTACTCCACGCACATGTGTAAACCACCGTCCTTGTGTACATAAAGGATCGGCTCACCGTACAGCGAGCTACTTGGCTCGATCAACCCCTTTGCAAGGTAATCTTTGATTTGGTATTTGGCCTCTCGCCTTTCTGCTGGACTGATGTGGTACATGGGTCTGAACGGAGGAGTCACCTCCAGTTGTAGCGGAATCGTGTGGCCCATGTGTCACTCTCGTGGAAGCCCAGCCGGTGGGTCTTGGAATACATCCTAGACCTTTGCCAATAGAGATATGATTTCTTATGGTGTGTCTTCCTTTATGTCATTCTCTACTTTCTGTAGTTGATACGTCTCTTGACCTACATCGCAGACAAGCTGGCATGGACCTTAAGTCGGGTAGGTGATAATTTTGTACTCAAAATCACCATAAAGCAACGTTGTCCCTTTCGAAGGATCAAATGCATTGATTTAAAGCACATTAGAGCCTTATTTCCATGCAGCCAGGGATTGTCTAGCACCACGTCAGACTGGTGAAGACGGTTGAGTACCTTCAATATGAAACTATATGTGTACCCTTTAATACAATTTTTTTATAGGGACCGATCACGGGTACCATAGGGATGTCACCCGCGGCAACTGTGCCATTCGATGGCTCATACTTCAAGACAGCCTGTCGGGTAAAACCAAGGCGAACAAGGGAGTCATCTCCTTCTTTGTATACTACTTTAGCCACCTCTTGAGGAGGTTGTTGTCGCGAAAGGAGGTGGAGACCAATCGCACCTGGTCAACCACCTCCTTGTCCCATGAGCACTTGGCCACGTCATTCATGAAGAAGTCCATGGCATGCGCAACGAAACCTTGGAAAAATACATTGGAGTAGTTGTCCTTGAGGTGTTTTCCCATCTCATTCACTACTACATTGTCACATATGATTCCCACCAGTTCTCTGCCCACGTTGTGAGGATGACCTCCTCAGTCGTGGTCACCACATGGTTTGCATCACAAGGAAGTCTGCTCGCGTTGCGTGAGAACACGCGGCATACGCCACGGGCGTTGACAGCCGTGGTGTTGTAGATCGGTCATTGGCCCGAATCGCTCCATTCATGCATGCCCAACATCATGCCAAGGTATTCCCACGTCTTTTGGTAGACTTCATCCTCTTTTCATAGCTCCTGGTCAGTCTCGGGTATAATATTTATAACCAATGTGGTACGGCATGGGAGCGTGAAGGAGACGTTGGTCTGTCGAGTGTCTGTCACAAGCTCTTTTGCCAATTTCAAGCGACAGAATCCTTGGCCGCCTAGGCCAAAGCCGCGGTGCTTGAGGGTCTTTGACCCTCAAGCCATCCCGTCTCACCGCCCACGGTCCCACGTGACCCTGCTCAAGCCACGTGGTCCCTTTGACCAGTCGGCGTGGCACTGCCACGCTACACTACTGACCATTAGGAGTGAGAGCCTCCTCGGCATCTCCGGTAATCCCAACATGGGATTCGAGCCCTAGAGCTTTGATACCAATGTAGTAGATTCGACAAAATTATTGGCTGACTGGGACAAAACTGCGATGCTTGAAGGTCTCCAGCCCTCAAGCCACCCCGTCTCGTTGTCCACAGTCCCACGTAACCCTGCTCGAGCCACGTGGATCCTTCAACCAGTCGACATGGCCCTCCCATCGCCATAATTTGGCGATGGTATTTTGGCAATCGCAGTTGGCCCCCATATGCATATGGGGCTTCATGGTTGACTATGCAAGCTGTCTAGTCCCGCCAATGATAGCTGTAATAGTTGCGGATTAATGGGCAACAATTGTGGCGGCTGTAGACAAATTGTGGGGGCTACATCCGTGAATGCTGAACTTGGAGCAGCTATGTTTGATGGTGCTTCTGTTGCTGCTGTGACCGTTGTTGCCAGATTTGCAACATTGTTGTAGCTGCCAGCCTGGGGTGTGACCTGGGTGGAGGATGAAGGATCCCATGGTGAGGTGGGAGGGGCGACATTTGCCGCCTTCAAGGCCTCTTGGTAGGTGAGGTCGGCAGGCATGTCCTTCGAGTAGCATGTGTCCTCCTTGCAACTCCATGTCCACCCACATCCATCAAAGAGAGTTTTGTCGAAAAGGATGTAGCTGGGGAGGGGGCTCCATGACTGGGAGGGCAAGGACACTGCATGCTTTGGGAGGGGAAGGGTGCCTACACCCCTTGATTCTTGTGTTGTCACATGCTAAGTGGTGATGGATGCAGCTGATTCCACCTCCATGTCACCCCCCATAGCTACCGCATCTGAAAGATGGAATCTCCAATGAGAATAGGCAGTTTTTTCCAATATGGCGAGGGCCATCTTGCCTCTTCGAAGGGCAGATCTCTCTGTCGCAACCATGATGTAGGAGGGGCTTAGGGTGCTTGAGGAGTAGGGTAAAATGGACGCAGGGAACATGGAGCAGGACGTAAGGGGAGCAAGGCGGAAGGGGAGCAAGGTGGAAGGGGAATGGGGTGGACGGGGAGGAGGGTGGAAGCGGAGCAAGGCGCAAGGGGAGAAGGCTGGAAGGGGAGCAGGGTACAAGGGGAGTATGGCGTAATGGAGACAGACTGCAAGGGACGCTCAGTGTTGAGAGCTGGCGCTTAATGTTGAGTGTTGAAGCTGAACATTGAGCATTGGCGCTTAGCGCTGGCGCCAAACGCTCATGAATTTGTAGCGTGGGCGCTCACATTGATGCTTGGTGCAAGCGCTAGTGAAGGAGATAAGGGACAGAGTGGGGGGGAAGGGTTGGGGGGGTGTAGTCACGCCGGTATTGAAGATCTTCTACAACATCCGCCTCTCATTTGACAGCGTTGAGTGAGAGGCACCCTGCATGTACTAGTAGCGGACAGGCAGGTCTAACCTACGGAACGGCCCGAAGGCAAAAGAAGTGTACAAATTGAAAATGGGGGAGTGACCATATACCCATAGAATTCTCGATATCTACCGCCATATCCACGTTTCGCACATTAACCACGCCATACTCAATTTCGGAACTTTTCGCTTCTTTATTGATGCTATATCCAGCGAGCACGCAAACAAATAAGCTATAGCCAAATGTACGCGCTATGTTGACGCCGCATGCCATCCAGCGACAACATGCTGACGTTGTCAACATGAGAGAAAAATCACAAACCCCTCTATTGAGGGGTTTGCGACTTTTCTCCCAAAGGTTTGCGATATTTTTGGGTGGGGGGTCTGAAACACCCCACGCGTTGAAAGGGAACCTGCTGGTCGCCGCTACCGCGGGGCCCAGCAGGAGCCCGCGCAAAAATAAAACCCTAAACCCCGAGTGTAATTTAGGGTAGGGTTTGAAAGCGGTTTGAATGGATAAAAAGGGGTTTGCTTCTCCGAAAAAACAATTTTGAAAAAGGTGTTTTTGCTCAATCGCGATTGAGCGATTTGCCTTTTTTTTTTTTCTACTCGCAAACCCCCATTTGCGGATGTAGGGTTTTATGTTTGCGCGGGCTCTGCCCGCGCCAACATAGAAAACCCTAAATCCGCGAATGGGGGTTTGCGAGTAGAAAAAAAAAGAAGAGAAGGCAAATCGCTCGATCGCGATTCTCGCTAGGGGGGGGGGAGAAGCGACGGGGGTGACACATCACCCCCCTCGCTTCGCTCGATCGGCGACTTCAGTCGCCGATCGGGCATGGCCATAAAAATGGATATGGCGTTTTTTTAACTTAATGGATATGGCGTAATTTATATTTAAGTTACGGATATCTCAGGCTTTTGTTGACGCTTGCGCGGATATATCAGCCATTTCACTCAATTGAAAAGCATAAAAAGGGATGTTATTGGCATGAACCCACCCTCCAAAAATAGGGGGTGAGTTCCTCCACCGAGTGGTTGCAGATTGGGGTCCCGGGTTCAACCATCCTGGTCCGCAACCCACAACGGCTAACTGTGGGAGAAGGGGGGGGGGTAATGCGACGACCTCAACCTCATTTGCTCGACACTTGACCTCCTACGGGAGGTGGAGAGTTGGGTCAACATAGCTTTGAAGATCGTTCAAGACGGACATGAGTGAACTCAGGGATCCAACTTTTTCGTTGAGAGAATGCAAAATTGCCACCTAGATAACTTGTAGGTCAAAACTTGTGATCGAAATAAAGGACTCCACAGACAACAGAATGACAAAAATTATCGGTTGCAACCGAAGAACAAGATGATTGTAAAGTTCGACCCTTTGCATTACAAAGTTTTTGTTGCCAAAAAAAGACGCCGTTTGTGCATATGTTGTGGCCAGGATGGGTTAGTCGGGTTGTTGCTACTATCTTAACATTTCCACCCGACTATCCTCTCACGAATCCTCACAAATGTGTTCGTATTCATTGGGATTTCAAGCGCTAGATGAAACTGAGCTTGCCTGATTCAGACTACCACGCGATAACTTCACTCCTGTAGGTCAGACTAATAGCACAAGAAATCTGCACATCTCGTGGTTCTTGTTTTGTGTGGGAGGATTCAATACCTTCCCAAGACGTGTCAAGGTATCCATCTATGTTAAAGTTTCTTATTTCATGTGAAGGCGCGGTTAACACTACCGTTTTTCTTTGTTTTTACATCACATGCCCCTTGGTGGACAAGTTTTGTTCATGAGAACGGAAGTCGATGGAGAATATATAAGAATAACGAATCATTATTCTGAAAATAGGAATTATTGAAGACGAGGAGTTGGGTTGAACCGCATGAAAGCTTGAATGTGAGTTACACCCTTGAAGTCGATGCAACATTATGTAAGAGAAAATAGAATTTCAATGAAATTTATTTTGATTGAAATAATTTTTTTTTTCTGAAATTGTCTAAAAGTTACATTAACTTCCTTATGGCTTGTGGATTCGACCTCATCCGAATAATCGGGTTCATATGTTGAATTCAGCCTGGGATGCCTTGGCTTGTCTCGTCAAAGTTGCAGCTTGCCGCCGTCGTAAGCTTTCATTAGGGCCCAAAAAGAACGAGATACCGCCGCAGCCTCCCGGGATAGAATGCCTGAAAAATCCGTTTGGTCTGTTACATGACGTAGATCTTATGTCACTACACGTCACCTGAAGCCACGTAAGATAACGTCAGTGTTGAAGGTGAGCAAGTGGCGGAAGAGAGCTCAAGGTGTTCTCACACATGCAGTACTAGATTCTCAGCGCTCCGTGTAATGCCACGTGCGATATATTTCATTGTGCGATCATACTATTACGTACAGCCAGCGCTCGCAGGAATAGGAAGCGACCTTCGGCACACTGTCGAACGAAATTGCGTTTTCATATGCTGTCTTGAGCTCGGCGTCGAAGGTTGTCCATTTCCTTCGCTAGTCATCCTTGCGAAGGCGGGAACGCACAACAACGCCTCGGGACCCTCTCCGACGTGTCGACGCATCTCCAAGGCTCTTTCTGTTTACGACGTCACCTTACAGGCTTCGCTTTGGCGGCAACTCCAAGACAGAGATTGTTCTGTCCCAATGGCGTGGCGTCAGGACTTGATCAATTATGTGAAGGAATCCTCTGCTGCTGCCAAGACTCCAATCTCGCGGCTACCACGATGGTCGCATGGCCAATGGTCAGCATCCATCCCCATCCGTTATCTTCTCTGCTACCCATGCTGCATGGGCCATGCGTTGACATGCGCCTACCTTGCCCTTTGCGGACCAGTGCACCATATGGTGGCATAGATTGATAGGTCCACTTCATCGATTGGCCAGACCGACGTCCCACCAGCATGCTCTGGCGGCCCGGCGCGCATTCCTCTCTGGTCTGCAGTCGCCGCCAGGGGGGGCCAGGCCGAAACAAATGCAGACATAGCGCACTTTTGGAAGTAGCACGCAAAAAAGAAGCCCCCCAAAAGCGAGCATAAAAAAATGGCGCCTCCCAAAAGCGAGCACGCAAACATGGACCCCTTCCAGGATAGCACGCAAAAATGGCGCCCTGCAAAAATGACACCCCATTAAGTATCACGAAAAAATAACACCCCGCGTCTGGAGATGCCATGTCATCCATCTAAGTTTGCAAAATATCGTGGGTTAGTCTAATTTTGCTTTCAATTCCCCTCTTATAAAAAATTGTTATATTTTAGACAGAATGGGATTGACGCGAGAGACATTGTGATCGTAATCATCGATGGAACATGACCCTCCAATGTCCATTAGCGTCCGTTTTTTTCTTGTCCCTCCTTCTAAGCCAGTTGGCTCTGTTTTTCTCTTCTTGTATTTTTTGCTATCGCATCAAATGCAATCTGCCATGCTTTTTTTCTTTCTTTTTCTCTCATTGAAGCCATATGGGAGTGGGAGAGGGTTGAGGAGGCAAAAGCGGGGTAGATGGCCTTCAAAGGTGTTCTGCCTTGCTTTTTTTCTTCTTCTTGCGTCGAAGCCAACTGAGAGGCGGAGGGAGGGGGAGGCAAAATCGGGCCAGATCGCCTTCAAAGGCGATCTCCCCCGCTTTTTTATTTTTTTTCTCGCTTCGAAGCAAGCTGAGAGGGAGAGAGGGAGGGGGAGGGAAAGCGGGGAAGATCATCTTTGATGGTGATCTATCGCGTTTTTTTTTCTTGCGTCAAAGCCAAATGAAAGGGGGAGAGGGAGGGGGAGGCAAAAGCGGGGTAGATCACTTTCGACGTGAGAAAAAAAACGGCCTTTGACACGATGGAAAAAAAAATAGAGCCAGTGGCTTTGAGGCGGGGGAGAAGGAAAAAATTGCAAATGGATAGTATAGGCTCTATTCCATTTGGGATCATCATCATCGTTTTCGTGTCAATCACATTAATTTTAAAACACTGCAAATAGTTTTATGGGAGAGAACTCGTTGTAAGAAGTAGACAGGTCTGCAAACTGCCGCGAATTTGGTCGATGACGTGTCATCACCAAAGGGAGGGTGCTAATTTTGCATGCTTCTTAACAGGGTGCCATTTTGCAAATCGCCATACTTGCGTGCTATCCTAAAAGGGGTCCATTTTTGCATGCTCACTTTGAGGGGGAGCCATTTCTGCGTGCTCGCTTTGTAGGGGCGCCATGTTTGCGTGCTACTTTCACAAGGGCGCTAGTTTTGCGTTTGTCTCGAGGCCAGGCCGGGAGGGTGGGGGGGCTAGTGGGGCCTGCTCTGCTGCATTTCATCTTGCGCGCTCGGACACACGTCCCTGGTCAGATGTTTTTCAGCCCCATCTCTCGTCTCCCCGCACGCCAACACGACCCGGATTCCGCCCCGGGAAAAGTTCGTTCCCTCACCCCGTGCTCACGCCACGCCACTTTGCCGCCACCATCAGAAAGCAGAAGGGGGAGGGGGGGGAGGGGAAGTCGGCGGTCTCGCATCCTGCTTACGCATCTTGACCCTCTCTGCACTTTACGTCTTCCGTGAGTGTTTTTCGGCTTCGCCTTCGCCCCACAGGCCATGGCAGCCTCCACGTGGTCCTCAGCCGCTCTCCACCCCCCGGCGGCCTCCGCAGCGCCGGCCGCCCGGGCGGCGGCTCGCTCTCCGAGCCGCGTGTCGACCACACTCTGTACGTCCTTCCTTCCCCCCCCTCCCCCCTTCCATCAGCGGCAGCGACAACGGCCGCGGCACCGCGACTCGGCCGCCGCGCCACCCCCCGCCCTGCGAGCCGCGCCCCGCGCGCATGCCGCGGCCGGCGGCGGCGGCGACGGGGCCACGAGCACTCGCATCCAACGGCTGTTGGACGAGCACAAGTATCTGCTCCTGCCCG
>SZWC01001353.1:129786-140279 GCA_023375785.1 Penium margaritaceum
CTCCCTCCCGCCACCCATTCCCACCCTCCCTCCCTCTCCAACTGTCCCCTTCTCCTCCATGCCCTCCCACCCTCCATCTCTCCCCTCCATCCCCTCCCCTTCCACCCTTCCTCCTACTCCCTCCCTTCCCTTCCCACCCTCTATCCCCGCCTCCCCTCCCTCCCTACCCTCCTCCCTCCCTCCCCATTCCCTCTTGCCCTCCCTCCCTCCCTCCCCTCTCCACCCTCCCCTTCATCCCATGCTCCCTTCTCCCCTCCTCTTCTCCCGGACTACCTAACTCCTTGCCTCCCTCCCTCCCTCTTGTAGGACATGCAGGCCCAAGCTAGATGAACCACGAGCTCTGATGGTGAAAGGAAGGAAGAATGGCAACACTAACAACTAGCTGAGCGTGAAAAATGCAAGGTAAGAACAAGGGATCAAGTACAATGAGCCCACAGCGGACTTGTGAATTGGGGACACATAGTGAGTCCACCAGGTCCCACGATCCTAGTCGGGCTCAATTGAGCCGATAAGAGTATGCACACCAGAACAAAAGAACTTAGTCTCTTGAGATTCGACACAAGTCATGAAGCGCCCACATCTCGACCAGTGAGAACATACAGATAGCATCCAGCTCATGTCTAACTGCTACAATATAGTGTCGACATCATGACGAAAGTAAGCAGGCACACATCAGGTCGCCCAAGGCTCCGGAGCACGTCACCGGGTTCCCAGGTCTCGACCTCCAAGAAAATGTACGAAGCACATGAAACAGCAAAAGCAATGAAACAGTCACACCTTGCACCTTTTCCCTCATTCCCCTACGTGGAGCATGACATTGTGGTCAGAATGAGACAGACGTGAGGCAAAACAGAGGTGCGTGTTGACAGAGGAGAAACGGCGAGAGCAGTGGAAACCTACGGGCGAGTCTCGCTAGTCGAGCTCACCCAGCGGCCGACGAGCGTGGCTCGCTGGCTCTCCTCCAAACTCGAGGGAGAAAATCTCTTCAGACAAATGAACCAAACACTCCACTAGCCTTGTCACGACTTTCGACCTGGAACAGGCCAGTTCCATTGACCACGAATGCACAACTAAGACTAACTTGGGTTTAGAACCAAGCAAATCATAACAGCTCAGTGAGGGAGTTTGGACAAAGCTAGGTCAACGCAAAGCAACAAAGAAAGCTTCAAGTGACTGCCGAGTGGAACCTAGGCGATGCTGCCAGGAAGGAAGCGAGCACGTAGATAGCAGTGGACAACAAGTGGCAATGCTGCAGAACTTGTGTTTACTCCCCCATTCTTCTACACCCTCCTCATCAGGAGTGTGCACAACAATGGACGTGAGCCGAGAGGTCAAAGTCAGCTATGTACACAATGTCACTCCCCCATGACCACATAGGGAACAAGTTCACGGATGTACCACCACTGACACGAGCAACGACACAAGGCAACGATGGTAAACTACAACAAAAATAGCTCTGGGGCACAGGTCAGTCCATAGTACAGGGGGGGCACAATCCAATCGAACGTGTCGCTACAAGGAACTTCGTGTGGTTGATGTCGTTTGTTAGAAGATCAGCAGGCTGTGAGTCGGTGCCGACCCACACGACCTGAATCTCACCTCGATCCACCTAATCTCAGATGTAGTGGTACCCAACGTTGATTTGCTTTGTGCATGCATGGAACACACTGGAGTTCTCCGCGATGGCCTTTGCACTCTGATCGTTGCACCAAAGCACATCAGGGGGCATGGAATGACACAGCTCACGCAACAAACGCACTAACCACACACTCTCGGTTGGACCAGCGCCCGGAGCTATGTACCCTGCTTTTGTAAACTGCGAGTGATGCAACCCTCCTTGCCACTACACCACAAGACAGTAGTTCCTCCAATGAGGAAGATGTAGCCAGTGTGACACTTGCCGTCCGGGCTCCATGCCCAGTCACTGTCCATGTATCCGGCGAGGACCACGGAGCCTTGCCCTTGGTAGTGAAGGCCAACGCGGGCGGTAGACACGACGTACTGCACGCACCGGATGGCAGCCTTGAGAATCCACCTACGCGGCACTTGCAAGAACTATACAATCATGTTGACAGTGAAGGCGATGTCCGGCCATGTCGTCGTGGCCACATACATGAGTGAGCTGATGACTCGTAGGTACAGGGTCACATCGACTGGCTCCCCCAGCTTTGCTGGGTTGTCAACCTTCAGAGCGCCCATCGAGGGTGATCGGGGTAAATGTTGTGCGCATAACGCTAAGTGGCTCAGCGAAACGCTCCCCCAGAGTAAGAACGTACCGCTCTTGATGGACGAGGAGTGTCTGACGAACGAGATCATGCATAATATGCATGCCGATGAACACTGCTACCTCTCTCAGGTCTTTCAATTTTGTATGACGACTGCACCATACCCTTGGCCGCTTTGACAGCCTTCAGATCGGGCGAAGCGATCTGAAGGTCGTTGACATAGACCAGGATGGCCGTGACTAGCGCAGGAGTCTGGGAGTGGAAGAACGATGGGTTTGTAGTGCTCAGGATATAGCTGGCTCGTAGCAGAATGCTGGTGATCTCCTTGTTCCAGCAATCGAGGCGACTGCTTTAGACCATATAGGGCCTTCCGTAGTCTGTACACACGGCCACTGCCATCCTTGAAACCTTGGAGCTGGACCATGTAGATTTCTTCTTTGAGCTTTCCATGCACGAACACATTGTTGATGTCAATCTGGTGGAGCTCCTAGTTGTTCTAGGCCACCTCGGACAGCATGCCCAAGGTTGTGGTCGTGCGTCCAACTGGTGCGAAGGTCTCAGTGAAGTCGATCCCTTCCACCTGAAAGAATCCCTTCGCAGTCACTCGTGCTTTATAGTGGTCGACAAAGCCGTCCGACTTCAGCTTCTTTTACAAGACCCACTTAGCCTGAACGGCCATCCGTCTGCACGGTAGGTCTACAAGATCTTAAACCCCATGTTCATCGATGGCCGCCAGCCCAGCCTCACATGCTACGCGCCAGAGTGCCACATCGGGCCCAACCAAAGCCCCAGGCCTCAGCGCGTAGGGGCTCACTGAAGTCCACCCCGGCTGCAATACAGGTCTTGTACTCCTTGCTCACGTCTGTCTCATTCTGACCCTAGTGTCATGCTCCACATAGAGGAATGAGGGAAGACTGTTTTGGTATGAGAGCGAGAGTAGTGGAAACCTACGGGTGAGTCTCACTAGTCGAGCTCACCCAGTGGCCAGCGAGTGTGGCTCACTGGCTCTCCTCCAAACTCGAGGGAGAAAGTCTCTTGAAACCCAAAAACAAACACTCCACTAGCCTTGCTACGAGTTTTGGCCTGGAACAGGCCAGTTCCATTGACCACAAACGCACAACTAAAACTAACTTGGGTTTAGAACCAAGCATAACAGCTCAGTGAGGGAGTTTGGACAAAGCTAGGTCAATGTGAAGCAACAAAGAAAGCTTTAATTAACTGCCGAGTAGAGCCGAGGTGATACTGCCAGGAAGGAAGCGAGCACGCAGATAGCAGTGGACAATAAGTGGCGATGTTGCCCAACTTGTGTTTGCTCCCCTAGTCTTCAGCACCCTCCGCCTCATCAGGAGTCTGCACAACAATGGACGTGAGCCGAGAGGTCAAAGTCAGCTATGTACACAATGTCACAATGTGTGACCAGACCGAAAAGGTTCTTGCAAACACTTGCAGCTCAAGCACACAGCATGGGGTGTCCTTGGGCACAGGCACAAAACACCAACTGTCGAGGTCTTGACCACGGAGAATATCCTATCAGCCTTGAATGGATACACAAGGTTGCTGGGACACATTAGGTGCGTCACACAAACTCAAAGCAGTTGCTAGAGCATCATGAGGGGCTACTATGAAGAGCTAACTGCACGTCACCATTTGATGCCCAAACAGCTCAAATCCCATAGGGAAATATCCCCCCCTAGACTAAGAAATGTGTCAACAAGAGATCGACACATCCCCCCCTCGCTGGGAGGATCATGGGAACAAGGATCCCACCACCACTGAACGAGAAAAAAAAAAACTTCTCTGCACGAAGACTATGCACATGGCGCCTAGAGAGTTGAGCACTTCTTCTCCTCACTTTAACAATCTTAGGAAGAAAAGTTGCACAACTATACTCAAGAAAGCTGAAGATGTGATAACATCACCTAAGTCCATCCTCCCAAAGAAGGGAGGATGGAGCTACAACGGTTGCCATGTGCACAACTCACTTGTGCATTGCTAGGTACCTACCACTCAACGGCTTCCGAACAAGAAGAAAAGAGCAAGGTATTCTTACCTCTCAAATCAGGTGAATGCCAAATTTCACACTTGGCATGCTCGTGTGCACCACCCTCATCAGACACATAAGATGCTGTCGAATGCCCCATGACAAGAAGAAGGATGTGAACCAGAATTTCTCACGCCTTTTGACTGCCAAAATTCCCAACTGGCAGGCGTTTCTTCATCATGCTCATCATACAAAGGAGATGTAGGTGTGGAGAATCTGGTGCTATGGGTGCACCTGAGTTGGTGCATGTGGAGCTCACTGTTATAGCAGATGCCTCATCTACACACTCACACTTGCACAGACACTCCTGTGCTACGACCATATCATGATGAAGAAGAGATGCGCAATCATGCATCTCAACATGGTTCTCCTTGAAGACAGTAAGGAACTCAAACTCAACATCCTCAAGCATTACCAACACTTTGCTGTAGGCTATGGAAAATTCATCGACCCATTGACAAAGCACAATCTCCTCCATCTCTGCCACCTGAAGCTGAGTGATTGTAGAATGTACATCCTCGATGGTCATCCCTCCATAAGCCATGCTGCTGTGCCAGCCGGTCAAATCGAGAGAATGCAAGTAGTCCAACCCTAGGCTCAGAGACATGTCGAGGTCAGGAGAATGAAGGGATGGAGATAAGTTGCAGGGAGTCTCACAGCTGTCTCAGGCATCGTCAACACTCACTTCCCCTGCATCTCCACCATGGGAGGTGCTGTCTGAGGCAACCATGGAGCTGGAGTCAGAACCATCTGGGTTGTGTCCACTACAACCCTAAAAGAAAAAGCTCAGCCAGTGTATTCTGTAGTAGGCACAACCACTCCTCTGCATCCCACAACTCACTCTAACTACCGTTCTAATCCTTGAATTGACCCAAAGTTTCAACTTAGGGTAGGCGCTTGCTTTTTTCTTTGCTGATCCAATAAGAGAATGAAATGCCTCACCTCCGACCCTTGAATAGTCTGCGCAAATTTTTAGACCTTGAACTTGGTTAAGAGGGTCTAACACATCCAATCTTCGCTTGGCCGAGTCGGACCCCCAACCCCGATCCTAATCCACACCTACCAACACCAATTGCGCTTGTGGTTGGACATGTGAACCAACCATTGCTGTGTCAAACGGTGAGTGGTGGTACTGATGATCTGAAAATGATATAGGAGAGCAAGATCTGACGTTGTCAATATTAGGTGCTTGAAAATCTGGAGCGAGGGTCAATAGTCACACTCAATGAGCAAAAATTTCAAATCAGTTAAGGCAAATGTAACAAGCAGTATGGTATGTGTATGTAGCCATCCCTCCAAATGTCCCCACTGGAGAAGTGATCAGGTAATGCTGGACAGTAGCCACATGATTCTACTGGTAACTGATAAGAGAACGGATCTGATTCTCCTCAGCACGGCATCTCGCTTACGTATGACAGTGTAATGCTGTCTCAACCAGAGGAACAGACTTTGTTGTCACTGTAGTAGGTGGAAAAAAATCCAAGACCCAACATGTGATCTCAGATGTAGGACATGTCACTCTAGTGGGATCAATGACAGCTGACTAAAAAGATGTACTTTGTGTAGCTGATGTCGCCAATGCAACTGGTACGGCATACGAAGCTGATGTAGCAGAAGCAACCTGTGCTACTGATGCTATGGATGGTGCCGATGCAGCTGATGCTACTGATGTAACCAATGGTGTAGATGTTGTCGATGCACATGATAAAGCTGGTGAAATAGATGGTGCACATGTTGTTGATGCAATTTATGTTGCCGATGGAGCTGACGGTGCCGATGGTGCAAATGGGGTCAATGCAGTTGATGCTACTGGTGCTGTATATGCTGGGGATGCTGATGATGCAGCGAACGCTTCCGTTGCAGCTGATGATGCCCGTTGCAGCTGATGATGCCCGTTGCAGTTGATGTTGCGGATGTAGCTCATGGTGACAGATGCTGCAGATAGTTCAGATAGTGTCGATGTGGCTGATGCAGCTAGTGTTGTAGATGCTGCGGATGTTGTTGATGCAGGTGATGTTGCCGATGCAAATGATGCTACCGATGCAGCTGTTGTTGCCGATGTAGCTTATGATGTTTATGCTATTGATGGTGCAGATGGTGTTAATGCAATTGTTGTAGCTAGTGTTGTAGGTGCTTTGAGTGCCATCGATGTAGGTGATGCAGCTGGTGAAGCTGATGTTGCTGAAGGTGCAGAAGTTGTTGATGTACCTAATTAGGCCGTTGCTATTGGCTCCAGTGGTGTAGCTATTACGGCCGATACAACTGATTGTGCTGGTGTAATGGAAGTTCTTAAAGGTGAAGAAACTACCAAAGCACCTGGTGCTGCTGATGCTGCGGATAATACCAATGTTGTAGAATATGCACCTGATGCAGCTGGTGCTGCTGGTTCTAGCTGATTCTACTAAAGGTGAAGATGCTACCAATGCACCTGATGCTGCTGAAGCTGTCAACACCAATGGTGCAACTGATGCAACTAATGTAGCTCGTTGAGCTGGTGCTACTGACGGTGCAAATGTTGCTGATACAACTGATACAGCTGATGCAATAGGTGCTACGGATGCATCATGTACTATGTATGCTCCAACATCAGCGCACACCATGAGGTGTGCGCTGATCTCCCTTGGTGGAACCAATTGTGAAGGATGATTAGGGACCGCCACATGCACTGCTACAACTGCTTTAGGCGTGAAGTCTGTCACTGAATCCAAAAGGATCTTTAATGCAACAGGTATTGGATATGCATCTATTGCTCTTGCTCCATCAGATGGAGCAGGTGCTGACGATGCACCTGATGCTGCGACTCCAACCTCGGTGCCCACTGTCTTAGTGGATGTTGGTATGGATGAATTCATACACCCCCCTCGACCGGCATAGCAATAGAAGCTGAAAGAGACACAGACATGCATAACGTGCTAAATCCTGACAATTTTTTTGAGCATGAGAATGACTGGAGAGTTGAGTAGAGGGTGACTCACCCCCTACCTTCCTTTCTCCAGCAGAGTGGAGAATGGAAATAATGGCAGTGGATTGGGATGGAAGGTCCAATCCAGGTGGAAAAGCCCCATCAGAGGAAGGCGGGGAAGACGAAGTGGACAAGATCTATAGCAGGCTCAAAGTATCAGAGTGCTCGGACAAAATGGCCATAGAGCTGCGGCATCATCCACATCAGACCCTGGAGCTCAGTTTACAGGCTTACCAGAGCACCAGTGAGGGGCACTGCTGCATCGGCCTGGCCCATCTCCTGTGGAGGATGGTAAGGTGCACGAGGCTGGAGCCGAGGTGGATGCCAAAATCTAGGATGCCGCCAACATCAGTGCTAATTGTGACATCTATCTCCAGACAAATGACAGGCAGAACCATAAGATGGTGGTGCCTGTTGTGGAAGGAGAGTGCCCATCCCATACGGATCACATAGGTGAGGATGGAGAATGCGGTCTTTCGACGGCGTAGAAGCCGACTACGCCAACTCCAGGACGTCAGCTGGCACAACTTCGGCAGATGGAGCTCCTTCTTTCTCACCTTCGGCAACGTATGCCCCGTTCGCTGTTAACGCACTTGTCCCTGACTGGAGCAGTGCAAGTCAGCTCCATCATTTCCTCCATGGTTGCCATTCATCTCCAGCTTCAGAGGGTGTTTTCCCCAGCCAATTGTGTCCTGGAGTACCAACATCAGACAAGCATCACAATACAACCTACGTCCGAGTATGCCGGCCACATCAGGGCACCTCAGCCTGACATCGTTTTGGAGGACGCTGTGATGTAAGCTAAGATCCATCTTGGCTGCTTTATCATTTCCACCCTGGATGCCCTTCATCACCAGCTTCAAACAGTTCTTACCTTGGCAATTATGCCATGGAGTGTCACAAAAAAATGAGCATTTCACTATCACCTACATTGCAGTGAGACTTGGACAGGAGAGGCGTCTGAGTTTGCTGAAGACAATGGTGGTGTTTAAAGTCAAACTGATGGCGGGATAAAAAGAAGCATTCCTGTCTTTTGTTCTTTCTGGATTTTGAGAAGGTTATGGGTCAGTGGAACAGGGAACGACTTCCTTAAGGCTACAAGCCGTGAGAGGAAGTGAAATTGGTAGATCCTAAAATCTTGAGAAGAGAGATTTCCATGATCACAACTCTTGATTTTGTGAAGACTGTTTTTCAACGAGCCCAAACTCACAGATTTTGGTTTTGAAATCTGGTGGGAGCATGTTCGCAAAGTCAGGGTGGTGGGTGGACCAAATTGCGCTTCTCATTGCTTTTTGACCGCACGGCTTCTGAAAAGCCGCGAGGATGGCAAAAACAGGGGCACATGGTGCTGCTGCCGTCTGTGGGCCCATCACCAGTGGCCAAAGGGATCCATGACATTTTTGTAGCTCCTCATGCACGTTACAGCTTCCTCTGCTGCTACTCTTACGGCTGCTGCAGTATGTTTAGAGACCTCCACAACGATGGTACGTCTGAGGCTAAGCCCTCCCTGCTCTGATAACAAGACATTATTCTGAAGATGATGATCCCTCATTCTTCTGTAAGCACGGCGACGGCACATGTTAGACGCAACAAGCAGAATGCACAATAGAAAAGTGTGGTTCACGGTAGCTCTGAATCAATGAATGAATGAGCAAGAGAGAAACAATGGACATGGCATCATGCCGGGATGTGCACGATGCGTGATACGTCGTTCCTGTTGGTGCGAATGAACCAAAGAGCTCAGCTCAATGCTCGTTCTCTCAACGCCGAGCTGTCTAAACCAGCACATGCTGAAAAATCTTACGCTGTAGTCGCTTGTATTCCAGCACAAACTCAGTTTCCTATGCTATGTAGGCAAAAGAGGCACTTTTAGACTTACATACCTGTCACCAATAACATTCAATGAGACACAGATGTGAACACAAAGTGGCTCAAACGAGCCATGACAGGTTTAGTCGAGTCTCTTATGGCAAGAGCAAGCCACCTGGATCAAGCTTGAAGCTCACAACCACCATTAAATATCCAACATGAACAGCAACAGCTCCATTGGTGCCGAAATTCCTCTTCGTACTCGGCCCCACCAGTGACCCTGCACGGGCATGGACAACGACCGGAGGGTCACCGTATTGATGTTGACACCAGTGCACACGGATGAGCAGCAACAGCAGCCACATGTCACTCTCCACACCAGCCAAGTGACGGCACGTCTACAAGCCAAACGCGTGGCCAAAAAACTACTGCACGAATGCCCAACACTGCTTTCCTAGCCCTTCATTGGCCTCAACGACTGTCCTGGTCCGACTTCGAACACCTGCAAATACCTCCTCACCTTCCCCTTCTCTGCTCGACCCGGGCATGTCGCCAAACGATCACGAGAATCCACCGTCGTGACTTCCAACATCCAAACTAATCCAAGTTACATCCTCCTGGCTACATAACTACCCCCAGATACTGTTTTTAGTAGACATATGCAATCTTATACCTCATGGCATGGTGGACCTGAATGATGTGGCCCCTTTCGGCGCGTTTCCCAAGCCGGATCAAGCCCAGCATCTCCAAGCAACCCCAGAGGAAGCCCAAACCACAGTTGCGCATGGAGACGGAAATCCGCCGCCGAGAGATGCACCCGCTCATCCACTAATGCCGGGGTCATTTGTAGTCCTCTGGCTACGGATGACCCCGAACCCGCATGGAGGTGCACCCCAACAACAACTCTCCTGCCAACGCTTGCAAGTTCATGGGCGCGAAGCAACCTCCTTGCTGCTGCATGCAAAATGTCGCTCCCCAACGTCAGTCACGTGAGAAAACCATTACTCCCTCCTGGCGTTAAACCAATGGGGACTAAGCCTGCAGTAAAGGGACCCCACATGTCTCTGATAATGGCCTCCAAAGATGGGGTGCCCCTCCAAACAACCCCCGGGAGGGCAGCACACACAATGTCCCACATGGGACATAGAAGACTGATCTCCAGGTCTACAGGGGGAAAAGTGGCCAAATAACGCACGTCTGATGAAGAGGAGCGCTCTACGCACAGACATAGGCCAAAAAGGCGTTTTGTTTCACGCCCCAAAGAAACCCTAGTCACCCCGCCGAAATGACAACTGGAACTACAAGCCAGACAGCCGCCTGAAAACCCCCTTCTCGAGTACCAAATGCCATAGGGTGTGAAGGGAGGACGCCGAGAAAGGCCTCCGAGACAACGTGATTGAACCTACTTAGTCTCTATAGCCATGAGGACTCCGTGGATAATACACACACACACACA
>SZWC01001353.1:166591-177455 GCA_023375785.1 Penium margaritaceum
TCAGCTCACAAAAATCATTAAATGTAAAATAGCCCCACAACTTCACATTGCCAAATAAGGATTACAATGTAGCATTAGAATTACACAGAAACTTTATTTGTACATTATAAACACAACTATTGTGCCTTTTGATACAGATTCATCCCCTCTCCTTTGTCACCCTAGCCGGGAACGTTAGCATCCCTGTCTTGACAGCGAAGTTGATTCTCCTGACGTCTCCCCGTTGCACAACTTCGCTCAAAAAAATTCCACTACACGACAAAAACGCGGGCAGCCAAGCGACCACAATAGGGTTACTATGTAACCCAACAAGAGGCAGGTGTTGCACGCAAGCGTGCATAGGGTTACATAGTAACCGAGCAAAAGTATTCATATTAACATCTCTTAAGAGATGCTAAATAATTGCCTGCAATCTGGAGCACATAATGGAAGGTTTGCCATGAGACTTTACCTTGTCCATGGAAGCCAGAACTGGTTGTAAATGGACTGACGTATTGTCATATGCATTCGTTCAAACTATTTTTTCTGTTCGCCCATGTGTGCTTTTCAAATTTGTGTATGGTTTGGGTGAGCTCTTCTTATATTACTTCAGGCTATGCTGGATTTCGTCCACAACTATTTGCAAAATTAGTTTCCAATTGGGTTTGAACAAATACAGTAAAACCATCATCGGGTACAAATCACACTTTGTATGGACAGTGGACGGTGGCAGTGAAGCGTGCACCTCACTTGTACTTCGGCCAAGCTCCGTCTACGCCAAGTGAGAAATGCGCTGCTTCGGTCTCGGGTCGCACGCATCAGGAGCTAGTCATGCGGATGCAATCTGACGGTTGAACGGGACTGTCGACTTCATTGTTCGAAGCCTTCAGTTTGAACTGAAGTTTCGAGTGACGATGGTGTTGGATTTTTCGCACCTAAGGTTGCATACTGGGCGAATGCAAGAACCCCATTATTCCAAGATAGTGTACTTAGACGACCCCTAATTGAATTCAATTGTACCCTAATTTGGGTGAATGTAGAAGCTGCAAAAACACAACCGACGATTGAACGAATGTGCCAGACAGTACGGTTATATGTACAAGAATGAACCAACAAATTAAAGAATAACCTCAAAAGGCATTTCTTCTTGCTTTGTTAAAGATATGGTCTGATCTAATGATGAATGTATATAATGAACAATGCATCTTGTAACTGGCGCAGTCCAGGCAGTCAGAGGAACATGGAGGCGCAAACGTGGCAGCGTCAAGGGTAGCGGTGGGACGGAGGCGAAGGAGACGCTGAATGGTGGCAGTGTGGATGTGACAAAGGCGGCACTGCAAGAGGTTCGCATGCGCAGAAAACAAGGATGGTACGATGTGGACAAGAGGAGAGGCAGCGGAAGACGAAGGCAATGTGAGAGGAACACATAACAAACGATCACAACGCACACCACGAAGGACAACGCGGTCGGAAGAGTGAAGCGCAACAGTGGCAATGCCGCGGCTTGATGAGAAGTCCATGCCCTGATCGTCAAGGGTGGTCACAAATAGAAGACTGACCTCAAGGTCAGGCACGTACAGCACGTCAGGGAGGTATACGGTCCCATTAGGACCAACAAAGCGAACAACACCAATACCTTGAATAGGGAGAAGCTGGCAGGAGCCGGTGCGTACAGAGAGAACAGAGCCGACGGGGCCGAGGGAAACAAAAGACGAATGACAGGAGGTCATGTGGTAAGTGGCACCTGAGGAAATGATCAAGAGGCCAGGGGACGCACGAGTGCAGGGAAGAACGAGGCAAACAGTGACAGTCCCCGGAGGGGAGTCGAGAGAAGAGCGACCAAGACGAGTGGGAAACATATGAGACTACCACTCCTCAATCCATGCACGGTCATCAGGCAATGCCCCCTGTGCACAGCCGGAGGCAGCACCACGAAGGGTGGCATCGGACTCACAAACAGACACACGAGACCGGCCACTCACACTCTCACCTCCTTGAGAGCGAAGGTGGCGCAGCTCTTCCAGGCGGCGCTCAAGCGTGCGCTCCTCATTGCGACAGTCAGAGAACTTGTCCGAGGAGCGGTCGGAGAAGTGACCGTCGTTGTGGACCCAAGTAGGCACGGAGTAGTGAGAAGAGGTAGGACCATAATAGGACGGTCCGGAGGGAGGCGGAACCCAATCCCACGGACCGGGGGAAGGTGTCGATGGTTGGAGAGGAGCGAGAGTGGTGGTGAGCATGGAGGCAGAGGACGAGGAGGAGGAGGAGGAGGATGCAACAGTCTCCGCTGCTCCGGCAGATGGGGAGGTGACACCCGTACGGGCCCAATGGGCGCGCATGGACGATACTAGGCGAACATCATCAGGAGGTGTTGGGCACTTCGGAGCAGAGTGACCGGTAGCGCTCCAGTTCCAGCAGGTGACGGCCGCAGGGGCGGCATTGCCGGAGGAGGCCTTGCCACCATAGTCACCTCCACGGCCCTTGCGACCATGACCATCCCCATGGCGAGACCCGCTGCCTCCACCACGTGAAGCAGCGTAGGTGGTGTGAGCAGCCACGGCAGAAGAAGAGGAAGGGGTAGAGACGGTGGCTGCAGCAAAGGAGGAGGTAGAGGTGGTCACAGCAACAAGGGATGCACCATGCATGCTCTTCAACTGCAAGTTGCTCCACCAATCGGTGAGGCAAGTGGTAGTGAACTCATAGAGAGGTCCAATCCCTGAAGGAGAATTGGCAGGGACTGGGGCAGCAGCAAGACGCTCAAGCTCAGCCTGAGAGACATGAAGGTAGAGGTCAAAAATCTCGGGGATGAGACCAGCAACAACAGAAAAGCATGCAGAGAGGGGTCCTGGTGCTGCCTTGCCCAGGTCACGTAGGAGGCACAAACTTCGTGCCCAGTTCTCGTCGGCAGTCCCATCCGCCCGCATGTGAAGTGTGTTGAACTGCACAGTGAGAGCAATCTGGACAGCATGTCCTGTGACAGTTATACGGTGACAAATGAGCGCGTAAGCACCAATAGGGTCAGCAGGGGTGCCACGGGTCGGATCGGCATTATACGTACCAATATCGTCGAGGAGGCCCTCGGGCCCGGCATTGATGAGGGCACGTACAGCCTGGGCTGCTTCAGCAGGCTGAGGCACAAATAGTGGCTTGCAGGAGAGTAGTACTCCTGCAGAAGCTCACCCTGGGCCCATGCGCTGAAGCGTGTCTCCCAAGATGTGAAGGTTCACTTAGATGTGAACTGAGGCGGTGGACTCTCAAAGTCCTTCTACCTAGTGGGGAGGAGAACCCCGAGCGAGGGCAGCTGCGGAGAGAGGAGGTGAGGAGGAGCTGGAAAGACCACCCCTAGGAAGAACAGATGAGTCAACAAAGGCAGTCTCCTCAGCAGGCAAAACAACGGCAAGAGCCGGGACGGCGTACAAGCACTTTATGACGAGGGTAGCCACTGTGGTGGCCAGTTTCTACTGAGCTTCCCCTCCCTGTTGCAGTTTGTCTACTACTTTGCAACGAGCTGCTTGTGCCTCGCTAAGAGCATCTTGTAATGCTTCTATGGTTTCTTCTGGCCCGGCCGTTATGGGAACTGAGACGGAGAATGGGATGGAGATGGAGTGCAGGAGAATGAGATAGAGAGGAGAGAGATGCTCACCAGACTAGCGACCAAGGAGCAGTGCAAAGAGGGGAGGTACCACTGTGGCTGCGGAGGAGAAGAGAACAGCCGCCCACCAGGGAACGTCCATTGTCAGGCAGAGCATGTCCGTAACTGTGGCACCTGCAACTGCTGCTAATGCAGACGCAACGAGAACACCTGTTGTGAAGTGTTGTGTGAGATCACGAGGGGCGCCGGTAGGGGTCAGAACTGCGGCTGCAGTGAATGCACGAATGGAGCCAACGTCACTGGAACGCGTGCGTGCATGCGCACGCGCGCGCTTACATCAGCTGCAGAGAATGCCGTGGTGGCCACAGCAGCAGCTGCTGCCGTGACCTGCGTGGCAATGTTGGCGGTGGCAGTGGTGAGTAAGGTGAGGGACGCTGCTGCGTACGCGTAGGCCTCGACTGCTCTACCCACTACTATCTGTGTTAGAGCCGTGCAAGCACATGCCGTGGCTGAGAAGATTGTGGCAGCGCCTGCTGCGGCATCAAGAATGGCCCCAACCAGACTGATGGAGTTTGTGTGAAGGGGAAGAACGTGGATCATGCCAGGCACCTCACGTGTTGTGGACGGTTTGGCACACTCAGCTGCAACAGGGTCTGGAGTAAGGTTGGAAGCTGATGCAGGGGTGGATGTCCGGTTCCACTGGGAGGTTGCATGTTTGAGTTACGAGGTGGTGATGGCGGGAGATCGTCTGTTGTGTACACCTGGCGCTCAATCTCCCGTTTTTTTGCTTCAGCTACGGTGGCGAGGTTTTCACGCCAGTAAGAGGTGTCTAACATGCGGAACCAGAGTGGAGTGTCATTGTTCGTGGGCGGTGGCTTGTCAAGGGCACGCGGGTCCTCCCACCCGTGATCAGTGTGACGAGTCCAACTCTTTGTCAGTGGGACCGTCGAACGGCGGTGAATCGAGCGTGGCGGGATTTGTGGTTGTAGGCGCAGCCAAGAGAAGTCGCTGCCACTGGCTGAGTGCAGATTATGTTGATGACGGCTGCGTGTGGGAGGAGTGTCTGTTCTTACGCTTGGGAGGTTGTTGCAGATGGACAAAGAAGCCACACGAGGAAGGAATGTGAGGCAGCTGAGGGCCGTGAGGCAGCCAAAAGTGGAGCAGCAGAGAGCTGCAATGTTGAGTAGCGGGATAAGTGCTAGGCAGCGGGCGAAAGTAGCGAGGCTACCTTGTGGCCACGAGAGGAAGAATCCGGTGCCGCGTAGACGTAGAGGTTGGGCAGCAAAAAGTCGCAGACGAAGAACTGTAGGCTGTTGCGGGATCGGACTCTTGAAGAGTCGGCAGCGAAGAACAACTGCGAGCTGTAGTGGAGCCAGACTGCCGGAGAATCGGTAGTAGGAGGGCTTCGGGCTGCGATGATGCTGGACCAATGAAGAGTTTGCGACGAGAATGCCGTGGGCCCGTCGCGGCGGTAAGAGTACCGTCCCGCGTGTCACTCATGGGTCCTGGATTGGTGGGGAGCAGGGGCTTGCCGCTACTGCTCTGATACCAGTAGGTGCTAGGAAACTACCTAGCCAGACACACAGGTCAAGTGGGCGAGAGCCAGAGAGAAGCGGACGCCATGGATGTGGTAAGCTTGAGTTGCCAAGTTGGGTCATAAGAAAGACAAGAGAATAGAGATGGGGAGTGAGAGTGTTAGGCCAGTGAGTGCACGCCGGCACAGAGCAGACGCTCGAGCCGGCGTGCATCACCACTGCCACCCGGGGGTCGAACCCGTCCACTCATAATTCATTGGAGGGTGGCTTCTCACCAGTGCACAGCTAACGGCTGGCGCGGTGGCCCCCTAAGGATCAGTTCTTGGGAAAACTATGCAGCTCCCCTAAACATCCAGAGGCAAGTCACAAGGATACAGGGAACGACAGTCAGAATGTGCGAACCCTAGCAGCAACCACATCAAGGCAAGATAGTCAAATGACGGCCATGTATGTGCGAAAGGGCACTCCTGGGTAGACCGGCCGCTTCATGGAGCCAGAGTGAGCAGTCAGGGCGCGCTGGTGTGACGTCTCCCCAGGTAAGGCCATGATCATTTAATCTGTACATATGTGTGGGCCACGGAGAGTGAGACAAGAGGGCACTGAGATGTGAGTGGCCAACGAGACTTCAACACTCGCTGCACGCTCGCTCGCTCCCCGCGTGAATCACTACTGTGAGCCGTGACTCGACCCCCTTGTTCCTTGTTGCATTTTTCTCGTAAACTGCAACCTCTCGTGGCTTGGCTCTTTCATGGCGCTGTGTGGCTGAGGGTATCCTAAATCTTCTCCATTTTTCCATCGCGTTTTCCCCTTACCCACAGGTGTAAAATCTGTACAAATGCATACTCTGTATGCGTAGGCACCAGCTTTGTAGGCGCATGCACAGGCTTTGGCGGTGCAAGATTTGTGGGCAAACGCGCAGCTTTTATAGGTGCATGCTTTGGCTTTTTAGACGTAGACACACGCTTTGTCTGCACAGCAACATGCTTTGTAGGCGCATGCACTGTAAAGACAGCTGCGCTACTGCTGTGCACAATCAATGACTGATGAGGCGTGTAGACAGCGGCAAGAAGCCGCCTCACACCCTCAATCACACAAGCTACGAACGCATGGCATCCATGGCTGGGATGGGGTGAGAGAGTGATGATAAAACACTTGGTAGTAAGAGAGAGAACAAGTAACGAGATTAAGTGACAAGGGAGCTCTTAGCCGCGGTTGACCGGGCCACCCACTCGTGCTAAAATGAGTCTAGGGCATGCAGGCCCATGTTGGAAGAGACATGAGCTCTGGTGGTGAGCGGGAGAAATGCAGCGTCAAGATTTGGCTAAGTCTGGAATGAATGAATTAAGAACGAAGGAGAGGGGATACAATGAGCCCTACGCTGAGCTTTTGTACTGGGGACTGGCGGCTAGCCCACCAGGCCCCGTCATCTCCGCCGCACCAAAAGGCACGGACGGGGAGCACACATGTCCCAGAACATGAAACAACAAACTGGAGGTCTCCCGAGGCACCGGAACAGTCAACCGTGTGCCCGGGTCTCGACCGACAGGAAAATATCAAATATACCCCAAACACAACCAGAATATATGGTGACACACTAGCATCACAGTCTAGCCAAGCTAGGCAAGTTTAGGCCTCCCGAGATGCCGGAACATGTAACCGGGCGTCCAGGTCTCAGCCACACGCAGACTACACACGTCTGTCAAAGAGGTCCCTAAGACTAGACCAATCAGTGCAAGGTCTCCCGAGGTACCGGCACAAACCACCGTGAACCCGGGTCTCGACAACAGAGTGAGTGTACAACCTGTCAGAGGCAATATGCAGTCAATCTTTGTGGGTCTCCCGGAGCACTGGCACAAACCACCAAATGCCCGGGTCTCGACCACCGAGAAAACTCTATTAGACACATATGGGTAACCTAAGCTGCTAAAATGCACCATTCATGTCACAGAAGAAGTAATGTAGCCACTGGAGAACCACCAGTTCAAACTAGGAGACAATGCTACATGATAGCTCAAAGCCCATACACCAACACTCCCCCTGGGCTGCAAGAGCTGTCGACAAGGTACCAGCTGAGAAGATACAGACGCTCCCCCGTGATGAGAGAGTCCTGAGAACATGAACGCGAACACCAATGTGCTAGGATGCATCTGCTCCCCCTGCATGCAGAAAGCTGTGAACCAATCGCCTGAAGATAACACTACATCTCCTCCTGGCTCAAACGATCCTGGGAAGAACAATCCAACAATGGACACACCTGACAGTAGCTGGAGATGTGAGTACGTCATGAGAGAGATGAGGATGAGGCTACAATGACTAACATGTGCATAACTCACCCACGCACTCTCTAACGCCTGTCACTCACCACGTGGAAGCTGCCAGAGATCCCAACTAGCAGGATCCTGGGTGTCACTGTCATCAGACTCAGAGGGTGCAGGAGTGGAGAAGACGCTGCCGAATGCTCCATGGCTGAGCGAGGAGAGAGAGGCTGATCTCCCCACATCTGGGAGGTGACAGAGGTCCCAACCAGTAGACTCCGAAATAGTACAGGTAGAGAGGATGGTGTTGGAGGATCCTGGAGTGGAGAGTGGAGACGGAGCTGGAGCTGTGTGTGGGAAACTCACTCCTGCAGTCGGTACAGCAACTGCACACTCCAATGTGCGTAGATGCTCCTGTGCTACAACCAACTCACCCTGGAGAAGAGAGGCGCGCTCACGCATCTCGGCATGATCCTCCTGAGTCACTGTGCGAAGCTCAAACTCAACATCCTCAAGCACTGCCATCATCTCACTGTACGTGGTGGACAAGGAGTCAACCACTCTCCGGAGTACCATCACCTCCATCTCTGCTGCTCGAAGCTGAGTGGCTGCAGGTGTTGTGCCTCCTGAAGCAAAATGTCTCAAGGTATCCAAGGACTGAGACAAAGGGTCATCTGAAGGACGTGGATGCTGGACAACCTGTGAGGTAGGATGCGTGCAAGACTCAGAGGTGGAGAGAGATGGTCCAGGTGTAAAGGAGAAGGATGTGGGTGAGCTGAAGGATGTCGCAAGGCTGTCTGATGTGTCGTCACTGCTCAGTACATCAGGATCCCCATCCTGTGAGGTGCTGTCTGAGGGTGCTACGGAACTGGACTCGGAACCATCTGGGCTGTGTCCGCTACAACCCTCAACAAGTATCTCGGCTAACGTATCCTGTCGTGCACGCAACCACCCCTCTGCATCCCTCAGCTCACACTCTCTAGACATCTGGATGTTATCGCTCCTCCCCATGTCTGTAATGAAGGTGTAACCTGGAGCATCCTCCGGTGGAGGAATGTCGCCGGACAATATCGCTCGAACGGTAGCGATGTACGTCTCCTGTGCACCGATCTGGGAACGAATCTCATCCTCCTCAGCTCGGCATCTCAGACAGGAATGACTAGGTGCTGCCGACCTGGTGAAGGGCACTAACTCTGCAGTCACCACCATAGGTGGGCAAGCCTCCGACGCCCCCCCCCCCAGATGTCTCTATCAGTTGCTGCACGATCACTGACCAATGAGGGACAAACCAACACGGCTGATGCGGTCGATGTAGCTGAGGCTGCTGATGTGGCTGGTACTGATGATGTAGCTGATGCTGCCAGTGGAGATGATGCTGCCGATGCAGCTGATGATGCAGATGCTGCCGGTGCTGTCGATGCTGCCGGTGCTGCTGATGCAGCAGATGCTGCCGATGAAGCCGATGCTGATGATGTAGCTGATGCTGCTGATGAAACTGGTGCTGCCGATGTAGCGGATGGAAGGGATGCTGGAGGTGCTGTAGAGGATGTCGATACAGTAGATGTAGCTGATGCCTCAACAGGTGATGCTGCAAAAGATGTAGGTACTCTCGCTGAGGGAGAGGATAGAGCTAATGATCCTGAAGGTGCCGACACCGCCCATGCAGAGGATCCTAATGAAGACATGGACCCCAGTGATGAAGCTGGGATCCTGGTGGAGACGACGTGGTCAGTGCAACTAACGTGGCTAGAAGGGCTGGTGTGGAAGATGGAAGCGCTGGAGAGGCACCAGATACAGCTGGTGCCGTCGCTACTGAGGATGTAGTAGATGCACCTATCACAGGCGCCGCCGTAGTACCTACTGCTACCAAGGGCGTCGATGCAGCTAGTGGGGTCAATGTAGCGGATGAGACCAACACAGAGGACGAAGCCAAGAGTCCAGAGGACGCTGATGCTACGAAAGCTGCAGATGCTGCAGATGACGTCGGTGCTCGCAACGGAGCGGATGCAGCAGGTGGGGCAGCTACTACAGGAGGTGCAACTGTCACAGCCGATGCAACTGGTACTGTAAGTGAGGTAGGTGATGCCAGAGAGGCTGATGCCGATGAAGTTATGGATGCAGTAGATGGAGCCGATGCTGCAGCTGCTGGTGAAGAAGCAGACGGAGCAGGTGGTGGTGCTGGTGTAGAGAGGACTGATGATACTGTAGAGGATGCAGACATCGTAGAAGTAAAAGCTGTAGAAGTTGCAGAGGACACTGCTACAGGCGATGCAACAGGTGGGGCAGCCGGTGCAGCGAGTGCAGCTGTACCAGCTGATGCAGCTGGTGCTGTAGAGGGTGCGAGAAGCGTGGATGTAGACTGTGTGGATGTATCTGATGCTGCTACTGCTACTAAAGATGAAAAAGTTGTCGAGGATGCTGCTACTGGCGATGCAACAGGTGGGGCAGCCGTTGTAGCGAGTGCAGCTGTACCAGCTGATGCAGCTGGTGCTGTAGAGGGTGCGGGAAGCGTGGATGTAGACTGTGTGGATGTATCTGATGCTGCTACTCCTGCTAAAGATGGAAAAGCTGTCGATGATGCTGCTGCTGGCGATGCAACGGGTGGGGTAGCTGGTGCAGCAAGTGCAGCTGTACCAGCTAATGCAGCTGGGACTGTAGAGGATGTGGGAAGCGTGGATGTAGACTGTGTGGATGTATCTGATGCCGCTACTGCTGTTGGACCTGATCCAACAAGTGCAGTGCTAGGTGCTCCTGCTCCACCCTTGGTGCTCACTGACATAGTCGATGTCGAAGTGGACGGATGCACACACCCCCCCTCAACCGGTGCAATGACAGAAGCCGGTGGAGATGAAGACGTGCCAGAGACGAGACGCACATGACATGCTGGGCGACGACGACGTCGACGAGTTGGAGGCTGACTAGGAGGTGGCATGACACCAGTGGAGCGGAGGATAGAGAGAATAGCTGCAGACTGAGACGGAAGGTCTAGTGCAGCCGGGAAAGGTCCCTAAGAAGAAGAGGAGGAAGATGAGGACGATGGTGTACATGAAGAGTCAACCTGATGGGTGAAGAGATGGTCCCTGATCTGCTGCAGCATCTGTCGCAGACTCTGGAGCTCGGTGTACAGGACTGCAAGAGCGTCGGTATGATGACCGGACAAGTGAGGCAGGTCTGTCTGCTGTGGTGTGTGAGGGAGCTCACGAGACGGGAGCCGGGGTGGAAGCCACCCACTGGGACGCAGGTGACACTGGCGCCAACCGTGGCATCCATCGCCACAGAAGTGGCAGGCAAACCCACGAAGAGCTGGATCATGCCATGGAAGAAGAGGACCACTCCTCTGAGAGTCATGGGGGTGAGAATGGAGAATGCCGCGTCCCGGCAGCGTAACGACAGACGACGGGAGCGGCTGGAGAGCCGCATCACTAAGAGGTGGTACTAGCGGCCACACATCAACCCCTGAAGGCGTGGAATGATGCGGATGAGCGTGAAGAACGCCATGGCTCGGC